>JANBXA010000085.1:0-105865 GCA_030556225.1 Cricetiscus sungorus | reverse complement strand
CGCTCAGCTCGGCTGCCCTGGGGACCTCTTAGCTTTTTGTTTGCCCTCATAGCAGGAGGCTGTTTTTCGTTTGTTAAAAAACAAATCTTACTGCCCCCCTTCTAGGAGCCGGTAAAGGTGATGAAAACTCCAAACTAAAATATCAAAGTAGCCACAGAATTCGACTTACTGAGAGACAAAAATAAGCGTCCTATACCCGGATGGAAAAGTCACCTGTAAGGTGAAATGTCGCGGTCATTGACTTACTAATATGCTTTGGTTGTGTTTGGGTCACACTAGGAAAAATTTCAAAAATAAAAAAAATGTTTTTTTAAAAAAGATAAAGTGCGCAAATCATTTTTAGAGATCAAAGGAAAATGACTATTAGTGTTTGAGAAAACTACTGAATTTTCTTTTGAGTGTTATTTCTTTCTAGGACGTAGTGTACTTTCTAATTTGCCCTAACTTTTATTGTATTATGGGTGTTTTCTAGGTAAATAATCAAATTATCTGTATGTAATAATAGTCACACCTTGTTCTTCAGCTTTTAAATCTTCCTTACTCTGTGTTGACCAGAAATTTGAACAGTAAGCAGCCTTGTATTGTTACTGAACTTAATTTAAGCTTCCCTTGTTCACTACAAATAATGGTGATTAGTGTTGATGGTTGATAGATATTTCATCAAATAGAGAATTCTTCATAGTTCTTATTAGCCAACTTTTATCTTGTATGGCTAAATTTACCAAGAACAAATCCATATTTTTTCTTTTCTTTCTTCTTTTGATAAGTTTTATAAAGTTATAAAAATTTTAATGGCATTTAATTTTAAGCCTGTTTCAATTTTAGCTAGACTACTGTGAGAAAATATTTTAAAAGCTTATTTTCTGTTATAGAACAGCATGTGTAAAGGAGGCAGAGATGACGTATTAGTAAACTCCATAGATGAGCAAAGGTAAAGTATTACCAGATACATATGATGTTCTAAATTGCTTGATCATTGAAACAGGTCCTTTAGCTTAGAAATGTTCATTTTTGGTCTGCTGTAATAAAGTATTAATGACAGGCTATTCATAAAAATATTGGTGGAGTCTATAAAAGTGAATTATATGGAAGATGATCTTGTCTGCCTCCAGAATATTTGATAATATCTGGGAACAGCTGTGATTTGCTTGCAAATAAACCCTGTGGAAAGTGAGGTTTTACTGGGTGGAATTCAGACAATCTGCTTGTCATTCTTCATTGCTCAAGCCTTCTCTCCTGCCCCTTCCACATAATCAAGAAGGTTTCAGTCCAAAATATTACTTGAGCTAAGGGTTTAAGAAGCAAATTATTGATTCATACTAGACACAAATTTTTATTTTTGGATTTATTTACTTGTTGGATAATTTAAGTAAATAAAACTGAAATATATATATATATATGTATATATATATATATGTACAAACTGTGATATTTTACATAGCAATCACCCCCATTCCCAATCCCTCCCATTCTACTGTGCCCTCCACTGACCCCAGAACCTACACCCCACCCATTCCCCAAGGATAGTGAAGCCTTCCATGGGTGATCATTAAAGTGTGTCACATCATTTGAGGGAGGTCCTAGGCCCTCCTCCTTGTATCTGGACTGAAATAGTATTTCTCCATAGGAAATGGACTCCCAAAGTTCATTTGTTCACTAGGCATAAATACTGTTTCCACTGTTAGAGGTCCCATGGACTGCCCAGGCCTCCTAACTTGCACCCACAATCAGAGGGCTTGTTTTGGTCTAAGGCTGTTTCCCCAACTTTACAACTGGGGTCAGTTTGCTATCACCAGGTCAGGTCAGCTGTTTTTGTAGGTTTCTCCAGCATGGTCTTGACTATTTGCTTTTACATCCTCTCTCTTAACAACTAGATTTCAGGAGTTTGGTTCAGTGCTTAGCTGTGGGTGTCTCCTTCTGCTTCCATCAGCTACTGGATGAAGGCTCTAGGATGACAATTAAGGTAGTAATCAATCTCATTATAAGGGAAGGGCATCAAAGGCAGCCTCTCCACTACTGCCTAGATTCTTAGCTGGGGTTATCTTTGTGGATCTCTGAACATTTACCTGGTTACATATTTCTCTTTAAACCTATACTGGGCTCCTTCTACTAAAATATCTCTTTTCTTGCTCTCCTCTATTCCTCCCCTGATTCATTTACACAATGGAGTATTACAATGAAAAAAAAAACAAAACAATAGAATCTTGAAATTCAAAGGCAAATGGATGGAATAGCAAGAAACCATCCTGAGTATGGTAACCCAGTTACAGAAAGACAAGCATGGTATGTACTTACTCATATATGGATATTAGACATAGAGCAAAAGACTACCAGTCCACATACCACACCTCCAGAGAAACTAAGAAACAAGGATGACCCTAAGAGAGAAATACATGGTTCCCTGAAGAAGGGGAAAGGGACAAGATCTCCTGAGCAAATTGGGAGCATGAAGAAGAGGGGGGGAGGAGAAGAAGAAGGATTGGGTCCACAGTCTTTTAATTCTGTTTTCCTTTAGTTCTTTACCTCCTCTTATTTTTGAGTATGAGAAACATCTGGAAGAGCCAAGTAGACAGCCAACTTATTACCTGGTAAACATCATAATCACTAAACATTTGTACAGCTTTACTACGAGAAGAAAATATAAAAGTCTCATTCATCTGTAGATGTGTAAGTTTAGACATTATCTTCACTTTTCTTTTAAATCTGGTATTCCATTGTTCTTGCTCTATGGCAGAGGCATATTTTAGAAGCTTGGAGCTGTGTCCTAGTTGCTTTATTATTTGCTTGTATCTCTGTGCTCAGAATCATTTCATAGCTTACCCTTATTCTACCCATATTTGTTACCATTTGGAGGATGGTTTCCCCCCCATTTTCAGATCTATTTCTGTTGGATGCCATTATCTTATGTTTTTAGATAAGGTAACCTACTTCCAATATAGGATTATGTTTCAGTATATATATATATATATATATATATATATATATATATATACACATATATATATGTATATATATATATGTATGTATGTATTTTTTTATTACTAGTGGATGTATATTTTAAGAATAATGGAAATAAACTCATGAGGCTATCTGAGGCTATCTATAGGCACATCTGTCTTGGGGCCTCTGAGATTCGACTCGTGAAAAACTAAATATAATAAAAGATTGTTATTTCAGTTACTCGTATTTCATTTCTTTGAATTGAAATAAATACTTTTTTACCTTTTCTCTCAAAATTTTTGATAGCAGGATACCAATATAAATATTTCATCTTTAAAAGACTTACTTTTAAAATTTGCTTTTAAAATAAAAGGTTTCCATGGGGGTTTCCTAGTTGTGAATTCCCCTTCCATGTGTACTTGCACTTTTCCTTAACTCCTTTTCTCAGCTATACCATTTGGCCTCAGTGTTTCCTTTTCTACTTTTCTTGTTGTTTTCCCCACAGTCTTCTCTTAAATTTGCTGCTGCTGCTACTGCTTCCTTCTAGAATGTATAAAGAATTGTAAAAAATTAAACACTAAAAACAAAGCTGCCAACAAAATAATGGACAGTTCACAAACAAAAGAAATTCAAATGGCAGATAAATGTTTAGAATTATTTGTTAATCAGAACTTCTGTGTCTCAGGCTAAGCCCACAGCTGACAATGGCTGTTCTTTGTTAGAGCTTGGGTGTAGCAAAGATTGCATTTGGCTTAGATACTAGACCCCAAAACAATTCACTAATGGTAAAGAAAGCAGGGTTAATTTGATGCAAATGTGAAAAGGCTTAATGACTTTGTATAAAAATAACCCCTGGAGATTGGTTATCTCAGAGTGATACTATGGGGCAGACTCTACTAGCCCCATTGTCTTTTCTCTTAATGCATGGGCAGGAAGAAATTCTGTGCTGTGTTTTAAAATGCAACACATACTTTTAAAGTTAGTGTTTTTGAAAATATCAATACTCTATTATGTGGTAATACATTAATTTATTTTTTGACTGAAATTTTGGCATAGCCAGAACTTAGAAAAAGTTTAACTTTGCTGCCAATTTTGTATTAAAAGGTGGTTAATGATTTCTTAAGCCAAGCTGCTGTAAGTGTCTCTGAAGAGGAGAGAGAGCCTTGGAGAGCTGCCTGTTCAAAACATCTCTTCCAGGTCTACTTGAGGCTTGGTTCTTCTCCTTTACCCTACAGTGCACAGTCAAGATTGCTGGATGAATTTTGAGCTGAGTGCAACTTTTTAAAGCATGTATTTCCATGACCAGCTCTTATTGAAAACTGACTCTATATTTTGTCATTTTGCTTTTATGAAATTCTGTCTTCCTTTCCTTTGAAATGCTAATAATCTCTTCATTACCTCAGAGAAAATCAGTGAAACTTTCATCTCATTCTCTTTACATTATAATCTTTAAATTAGTGGGTTTTTAAATCATCTAGCCTGCTAAATATGTCAGTGGCCATGTCTGTTTACCATAGCAACACTTATGTTTAGTAATTGATAAAAAAAAAAGTGCTTATTTAAATCTCACAGTTCTGGAGTTCCAAGAAAATGGCACTAACATCATTCAGCTCTGTTCAGGGCTCTTGCTGCCATATAATAGTGTAGAAATGCAGAGCAGAAGGCGACATATGGAGAAGGGACATGTATGCCCAAATACTTCCTAACAGTTACATGGCTGTTAGTCTAACAGTATTTATTTATTCTCAGTATACCTAGTTTACATAAACTTATTCACTCCTTATAGACTCTACCATCTTGAAATAATGTTACCAAAAGCTTCACATTTCAACATAAAATTTGACAGAAGCTATATCCAAACCATAGTAGCAGTTAGATTTCATGATTGGAAAGGGGGAAAATGGACTCTCAAGTTTATTAAAGGCCCTTGTGAAAATGCTGGCAGGTTTTAAGGTGAACTCTGTTAATTATGTCTTTGGAGAAAAAAAAATGTACTTTTAAATACATATCATAGTTAATGGTTTAAAAATCAAAATGATAAATTATGGGGAAATATTTTAATAAAAATATACATGATCAGCTCTAAATACTGAAAATTATCAGTGGCTTGGGTTATGCAGTAGTATACAGTGACACAGTATTGGATTTGGAAATGTTTTAATGTTTGTGTAGGGATGTATATTATGTAGAAACTGATTATAAATAATGAAATCATTTTCATAAGAAAGACACTAAACAGAAGGTCAAACACTTTTTTTGTCCTGTTTTCATATCTTTTCTTTTAAGCTTAGTTAATGTTGATAATATAATTTTAATTTTTGTTTTTACATATTAAGAATATGAAACACATCATTTGTTGCCTATAGAAGTGCCATTTTTTTCTTTCTTTGATAGTCATATAACCCTTGTCAGTGTTGGGAATCATCACCATCTTCACTATCTCAGGCTCCTGAGATAGAAAATTACTGCCTCTTAAGAAATAAGCAGAATGGTCAGCAGAGCATTCCTAGATACAGGCTTGTGGTTTTACAACCAGTTAAAGAATAGCTCAGAATATTCCTCCTGCTACAGTTTTACAGCCAGTTAAAGATTAGTTCAGGGCATTCCTTCTACTGGCCCTTTCATCCTACGCACTTGTAAACCCTATTCACATCCTGCCTATGATCCTATATAAGCCTTTCCTGAGAAAATAAAATTTGGCATCTTGATCACAATACTGTCTTGCTGCCTTTTGATTCCCCCTAGGTGTTTCCCAGTTCGTCATTGACTGCCCCTGCAGGTTGAGGCATGTCAGTAAAATGTAAATGTAAGCAAAGTCTGTTGTGGTACTTTACCAAGAATTTTGATTTGCTATTTGTAGGTTTAAGAAATATTTTTTTAAAGGTGAACCTTGAGAGTTTTATACAATGTGTTTTGATCCTATTTATATCTTTTCTAAGCCCATTTGAGATTAATCACATTTTAAAATCCTACTTACCCAACGTTATGCCCATGTGCCCTATCAGGACCAGTAGTGCTGCCCTAAAATTCTTGGGTGTGTGCATTAGTGCTTGGTTGACCCACCAGAGGATACACACCTAAAGACAATTCTTTAACCATGAGCTTAGTTTTCAAAGATTCGACAAGACTGAGAAAGAAAATATGGTAGAAGGTATTGTTGAGCTGCTAGCAGAAATCTAGAACCACCTATCTTTTGAATTAGTGTTAAGTGAAACAGTAAAACAGTCTGATGGGAGATGTTATTCTGTAAAAATGTTTCTAATACTGGTTAATGAATAAAGCACTGTTGGCCAATAGGAAAGCAAGATAGGCGGGGCTAGGAGTCAAGGGGGAAAGAGGAAATAGTAAGGAGGAGTCAACATGGAGGGACTGGAGAGGTAGAATGCCAGCTGCTCTGGCCGGTAAGATGAGCCACGTGGAAATACTTAGATTAGTAGAAATGGCTTAATAATTCAGACAGAGCTAGCCGGTAAGCAAAGATAGTAACTGGTCAAAAGCATTGTATCAAATACAGGGTCTCTGTGTGTTATTTGGGGGCTGGTGTGGTGGCGGGACAACTGGCAGGGAAAAACAAGCTCGTAACAAAGATCCATCTGACTCTGCCTCCTGAGTTCTAGTACTAAAGGTGTGCACTACCATCACTCGGCTGAATGTTATGTTTTTAATGTGATTACAAATAGAAAGTGTATTAGTTTGGGGAAGAAATATAAGAGTTTTTTATATAAATTGTCAATTTATATACAACAAAAATTGTTCATTGTGTTATTTTGAATTTGTTTGCTCAAATACAGTGACAACACTGTGAAATAGCAGCATTCACACTATTAAATGTGACCTATTACTAAAGTAGATGTCCAATATGTTGACTATAAATTAGTTATAATACAATTTCATCATAAGAAGAAGTCTTATTAGTTAGTGAAGATGTTTTGCTGTCTAAAGTGAGAGTGTTTTTACATTGGGCATCTAGCTTTTGCTTTATACGTCTATCAACAAAAACTATTTCATAAAGACCAACCATCACATTGGGAAATCTGCCTTCATTGTTTTTCTGTTGGTTCTCTTACTGCTAAATACATTAGAGTACTATGGACAGATTAGAGTTCTAGACATTTTCTCTAGATCTTGAGAACTATCTATTGGAATAAGTGGGTTATCTTAACTCTGATTTGTTAATTCTTCAAGTTCGAATTTGTGAATACTCTTATCATCATAATGAACTTCTGCCTGTGTAATTCTAATGGTACTTATATGATATTCTAGTTCACAAGATTTTTTTATTTATTATCAATGCTTTGGTTTCAAATAACACATGTAATTTTATCTACAGAACTTGTACTTTTGAAATCTAATACAAAACACTTTTAATAAAGGTAAATTTTCAAGGCAACAACTAAGCCATTAAATTATTGTGTTGTTTTCAAGAGAGATCATTCTTCTACTGTAGTTATATCATTTGATTGTTTTGGTAAATAACTATACAAATAATATTTCATCTCCATTTCCCTGGTTGACTATTAATCATTACTTTTGTTATCTAACATGTTAAGAACCTCTTCTAATTTTATGGTATTTGTACAAGTAATGTTTAAAAGGACCATATATCCTGATCCAATGATCAGGTGGACTTTTCAACAGTTGCACAAGAACCACAGTGGCTCCTTTGCTCAGTTTATGGTATTCATTTTGGATATGTTTGAATATGTGATTTCCAGTGCCATGCATGTACTCTCTAGCATTTGAAATTTCTGGTCTCTTTTAAATGCAGGTCTTTTATACTAAAAATAGTACTTGCCAGTGGATTTTTTACATAAAACATAAATCATTAGTATAGCATTGCCTCCTTTATTTATTTATTTATTTATTTATTTATTTATTTATGTATTCATTCATTCATTCATTCATTTATTTTGGTTTCTTGAGACAGGGTTTCTCTGTGTAGCCTTGTAGACCAGACTGGCCTTGTACTCACAGAGATCTGCCTGCCTCTGCCTCCCAAGAGCTGGAATTAAAGGCATGCACCACTAATGCTGGGCTAAATTTTTGATCATTAAATGTTTTGTCTTATCTATTTTACTACTAATCCATATAATAGTGGACATAATGCTAATGTCATACAAATTTAGGTGTCTGCTTTTAGTTTTATTTAAAGTATGAGCTACAAACAAAATACTATGGACACAACGTTCCTTTCATATTAGGATCAGCTGAATAATTTTCAAAACCTAACCAAGAAACTTCATGTTGCTAACAAGAACACAGAAATGGTAAGTGGAAATAAAGTGGATATGGAAGAGCCCATGTTGAAAGGGGAAAGGGAGAACTAGGGGCTAAAGATCAAGGAAACTATCCCTAATTGAACTGGCAGACAGCATCTTAATGGGCATTTTTCTAACTTCTTAATGGTATTTAAAATAAGTAAATAAAGAAATAAATAAACCAAACCAAAGTGTTGAAATGTCTCACCACACAAGGTTTCCCAACAGACTCAAGGAAAGGACAAATTGGAACTTATATCTTTTCATTGCTAATCTTAGTGAGTTTGCTAAGCCTGGCTCTCAGACAGTATTCACAGTAGTAAAGAATCAAGAATGAGAGCTGATTGGAAAAGAAAGGATGATAAGTTGGTATGTTGATTTTGTCATCTGTGTAGATTTGTTTCTTTGGAGATTTGATGTAAAGACTATGACTTGAGATTAAATGTTTTGAGAATGATAATGATAGTTGTGGTTTTCTGACATCTAATAGGTCTTGAATGTTGCGCTGTCTATAAGTGATTTTGTTATAATATTTACCAACAGTATTCTATAGTTCAACATTAAGTAGTCCAGAGTTGTATACATAAAACTATGCCTGCTTTTCCTGCCACAGATTTGAAGGAACATAAAGATAAGCAGATGCTTCTTTGAGGGAAAGAATGTTGCTTTCAAGTTTGACAGATTCTGAATGATGGGCATATTGACATTACCAAAATTTAGTTTTGAAACATTACCATGCCAAGAAAAAGTAAATAGAAATACTTCAGACACAATTGTGCTTACAATGAAACATAATTTCATTTGTTGTCTGATAATATGATTCCAAAACCTAAAATCATGTGAATATATAACAAGCTTTTGTTTTCCTTTTTGAGGGTTTTTGTGATATTCTGCCATAGCAAGTGAAACTGTTCAGGCTATTTTTTCACAGTCTTCATTCACTTGGCCCCCCAAAACCTTCCAAGGTGAAGTGACCCTGTTTCTTAAAGCCTCCTGCTTCCTTCTTTTTGCCTTTTCACCATTATTCCATTTCTCAGAAAATGTGTACTCTACATGGCTATACTTGCTTTCTCCAGTAAGTTGTTCTCTGTTATTACACCAGATTTTTAATCCTTTATCATTGCAGATCTATTTAGCACTCATTTAATTGAAATTTTATATTATTTCTCTGTAGGTGCTTTTTGATTTTATTATATTTGTTTATAATACATTTCCAGCATAGTAGTCTCAAAAGCGAGCCAAGTATGGTGGCACACACCTTTAATTGAAGCACTGGAGAGGCAGACAAGTAGTTCTCTGAGTCTGAAACCAGCCTGGACAGCATAGTGAGTTCTAATTTGAATGTTTCTTTTAGGAATGGTGGGTTTTATTGGTGTAAAAGGATTTCCTCTAAAGATGGCTTGAAACACTAGCATGTCAGTTCATATTAACCTCTCAAAATTAACAAGAATAGTTCAGAAAAGTGAAATGAGGAATGGTTTGAGATCAGATAGCAGAAGACTTGATGTCATTCTGGGCTGTCTCTGACTTTAAATGATATAATTAAATTTTATTTATGAAAGAATATTTTTTAAATAACAATTCTTTATTGATTCCTTGGGAATTTCACATCATGTACCCCAATCCTGCTCACCTCCCAGCCCCTCCATATCCAGCTTACCCCCAAAAGAACCTCCCACCCAAATCGATTCACACAAACAAAAACCTTGCTCCTCCATCTTTCCCACTTCCCCAACACCTCTTTCTTCATCCTAGTGGCATTCATAGCTGTATTGTGTTATGTAGTATATCCTTCACTGCAGGGAGTCATTGCTCTGGTTCAAGGCCTCTGGTCTCTAACACACCATCATCACTGGAACTTTACCAAAACTCCTCTCAGGTCCCCTGCTGATGCCCTGAGTCATGGAGATCCATCAGCTGTCATTCTGCAGAACCAGTCCCTTCATGAAAATTGTACATGGGATAAATGTTACAGTAGACCACCCTGAGGTCCAAGAGACAGATAGGTCTGGGTGGTAGCTGAGCTGGTCAGTCCTGGCTGCTTGGACTGCTCACACCTCAGGCAATGAATGAAGCCAGCTTTCCCACACAGTGGTGAGGGGTGTGGCCATCTCTGGTGCTGAAGGGAGGGAGAGTCAGCCCTCCTGCTGCAGTGTCCAGAGATGAGCAGGGCTAGTGAAGGATAAGGCCAGCTCAGTATGGCCCACAGATTTAAATATGCATGGTCCCTCTGGCCCCCTGTGGTAATGCAGGCTGTGGAGTCCAGCTATAGCAGGACTCCAGACCCAGACATGTCCCTTGGCAGCAGCTTTGGCCCTAATGTCACCATGGCTCCATTGGCAACATAGGACACCTACATAGGTATGGCCTTGGTGGCAGCATGGCCCTCATATCCCAACATGGTCTCAGGTGGCTGACCAGACCCCAGACATCTGCTTGAACCTTAGTGGTAACAGGAGCTAGAGAAATCAACTCACACCCTTGGTGCTTCAGGGCCATGGACTCAAATATGGCCCTAGGCAGCATCTCAGGCCTAGATGTCCCTGTGCCCCAGTTATAAGCACAGACTACCCGAATCAGTATGGACTCAGCAGTAGCATGGCCCTTGGACACCAACATGGTCTCAGGTGGCTTACCAGACACTGGCATCTGCAAGGCCTTTGGTGGTAACAGGAGTCATGGATGTCAACACATACCTTGACTGCTATAGGGCCAAGGACCCAGACATGATCCTCAACAGCAACCATGGTGCCAGGGTGGCAGCACAGACCACTCAGATAGGCATGACCCTCAGATACCAACATGGCCATAGGTTGCAACCTATACCCTGGGCATCTGTGTGGCCTTTGGTGGCAACATGGGCTGTGAACATCAATACACACCTGGTCTGTAATAGGACCATGGACCTAGACATGGTCTTTGATAGCAACCTGGGCCAGATGTCATCATGTCACTGGGTGGCAGTGTAGGCCATTCATATTGGCATGGCTCTTGAACACCAACATGCCCCCAGGTGACAGCCTAGAACCCTGGCATTGGCAGCAAGGGCTTCAATGGTATTAGGAATCACAGACATCAACATGGACACTGGTTGCAGTAGAGGCACAGATCCAGACATGGCCCTCAGCAGCAACTTGGACCCTTATGTCACCATAGCTCCGGGTAGTAACACAAGCCACCAAGTTCAGCATGGATTAAGCAGTAGCATGGCCCTTGGACACAAACACAGATTCAGGTTGCTAAGACCCTGGGCATCCACAGAGACTTCAGTGTTTACTGAAGCCATGGGCATCAACATAGATCCTGGCTGCTGATGGGCCATAAACCCCAATATGGCCCTTGGCAGCAGCTCAGGTCTGAAGGCAATCATGTACCTGGGGAGGACACAGGCTGCTCAGATCCACATGGCCCACAGGAGCAGCATAACCCTTGGACAACTGGCCACAGGTGGTGACCCAAATTGTGGCAAATGGTGGCAACATGGGTCATGGATGTCAACACAGATAAAGGCTGAGGCAGTAACAGGACCCAGATATGGCCCTTGGCAGCAGCCTGGGACCCAAGCCTCATGATGGCCCCAGGTGGCAAACAGGGCATCCACATTGGCCTTGTCCTCACCAACTGACTTCTTCAGTCCTGCATCTTTCCGCAGCATATGAACAGCTTCTCTTTATCTCCCATTTCTTCACCATATATTTGCTCATCATAAGGACACCTACCCACCTAGTGTCCCCAAGTGCTAGATGGGCCTGTGGGTGTCTTTTTTAGCCAGTCTGGACTGTGAGTAGACCCATAGGTGTCTTTCACACACCTGGGCCTGGTGGTACCAGGCTGGCCTGTGGGTGTCTTTCAAAAAGTATTTAAAAGTAAGGACAAAATGGGGGGAGGGGGAGTTAAAACAATTTGCAAGTAACTTATTTAAAATAATTTTAAGTTACTGGATTTGAATTGGTGTTTTGCCTAACTTGCTCAATGACCTGTGTCTGGTCTCCAGATAATATATATTTTTAATCTAAGTTTAGCCACTCATTAATATGCATTGATGTTATTTTTAAATGTGGAATTTGCAACTTGCTAATCAATATTGAATATAATTGGGAGCTGGGTATGTAATTCAGTGATAGGATACTTATTTGACAAAAGAAAAACTTGAGTTTATTTTTTTTGTAACACTCCAAAAGTTATTGTAGATTTAAGTATATAACATGGCCTCTGAAGCCAGAAAACATTCTTAAAAGTCTATGGGTGATGTGACCCAATCCCCTTCACATTATTTGACCCTCTCACCCATGACTTCTTTAGTAGTTCCTATGAGTGGGATACCATTAAGTCTTCCTTAACCCAGAGTTTGTAGGTTATCTCCATCCAAATGTCTCAGAGGTACTTAAAACACAATGGGCTGTGAGCTGAGCTTACGGTCCTATCTCTGAAACCTTTTTTCTGTTTGGAAATGGTTCCACCCAGTTGCTGATTCAGAAAAGCATGAGGTGTCATACTTTGTTCTGTGTCCCAACTTTAAAGTACCTTACTTTCTTACCACTGTATTGTTACTGCACTCTCTGAGGCTCTCCCATGAAGCTATTTCAGAAAGCCCCTTGGCTTTCCATTCACTCCTCCCTCCACTTTTGTGTCCTTTTCTTAAATTATTTTTTCAGAAATAAAATTTGATCCTGCTACTTCATGCAGAATAACAGTCTTCCATGGCCTGACCCCAGGCCACTTCTCCCTTAAGCTTTCTGTATGGTTTTCACTTTTCTGAACAAGCCATGCTGTAGCTTGTTTTGCTCTAATTGTTCAGATTGTCTAAAATTTCTTCCTTTAACAAATGTCCTCCCAATTTTAAAAATTCACTTCAAGTGTTATAATTTTAGATAAACTTTTCTAAGTATTTTTCTTCTCTTTCACAGCCCAATGTGTTTCTTCTATAGTATAATTCTAGACAGAATGCTGGTCTCTTACAGTATTGTTAGCACTTTATTATGTGTAACTTTGTACATTTTCATCTCACTAACATATAGGGTCCATGAAAGATAATAAGAAAATATTTTGAGTGAGTGTCAGATTAAAGAACTATTTATATAATTTTTTTATTTAAGTCTCTTGTTCTTCTATCTTTGGAGACACAGCTGCTTTCTTAGGCTTTCATTATTCAGAAAAATTTTGTATTGTACTTTTTATTCAGCTATTTGGGAATGGCTGACTACTCAGTCATGTGATTTCCAAATGAACATACCTGATCAGTCATGTTGATATAGTAAACAGAAGCATTGCACCATTCATATCAGAAGTCATCCTGTGTTTTCTATTACAGATCCAAACTTTCAGCTATATTTCCCTTTATATCTATTTTATTATAAATAATCTTGAAACTTCAATAAGTGGTAAAGGTAAATGTTTAGTGGTGTCAGTATTTAAATAAAAGACTGAAATTACTTATAAGTAATTAGTTTATTGAAGAACATAAGTTGTTGGGTTTTTTTTCCCCTATACAAACCTTAATTTAAAAAGAAAATCAGGCTGCCAATGCTTAGGCAGGCTGAAGGTTTGTCCAGTTGACACTGCTCCCAGTGATCATCCCCAGCAACTTAGTTTTTGCAAGCATGGCTGTTATGAGTAGGTTTCCCGCCATCTTGGTCCCATAGTCGCATCATCCTCAAATAGCACACAGAGATGCTATATTAGATACAAAGCTGTTGGCCAGTTTACTAGTGTTACTTATTGGCTAGTTCTGTCTTAAATATTAACCTATTTCTTTCTATCTAAGTGTTTCCATATGGTCTTGGTTTACCAGAGATAGGGTCTAAACCTTTTACCCTTCTTGATACTACATTTTGACTACCCTCCTACATCTCCCAGAATCTTTCTTGTCTCCTAGTTCCACCTATCTTGCTTTACAATTTGCCAACAGTGCTTTATTCATTACCCAATAAGAGAAACATAGTTACAAAATGACATCTCTGGTCATCTCCTCTTTTCTGTCTAAAATAAAAAGAAGGGTTTAACCTTAACATAGCAAAATATATAACAAAACAGTTATTAAATAAGAACCACAGTTAACAATATATAGTCCATTAACATTTAGTAAGATTTAAAGAAAATATTTCTTCATCTGTCCTATCTTTGTGAGTCTAAAGTCTTATATGTAACTTATCTTTAATCATATCTAAGGAAAACTGTAAGCATGATTATCTGTCTTTAACTCCATCAAAGACCACAGAAGGATAATATATAAACTCTAAAATTGACAGAGACAACTCACTGCCTGGTTAGTCACCCGAAGTTCTTCTGTAATGTTCCATCTTTAGCCTATAGGCCATAATGTATCTGGCGGACTTCTCAGCGCCAGCAGGAAATTTTAAACTGTCAACCTGTATTGGCAGTTGGTCAGACAATTTCTTTATGTCCTGAAGAATGTTTGGTGGACTTTTCTATGAAGCAGGTACTCTTCTGGACTGTCCATCTTGTTTTGTAAGTTTAGCAGTCACTTTCCTGTGGGTCCTTCATGCCCAGTTTATACAGCATACCGCCAAACAGACCAGACAAAAGCAGTATCTTGCCCAAATGGCTAGCCTTGCCATATTGAAAGCAAACTCCATAATGAGTTTCATTAAGGTACATCTTTTTCACAGATATAATTGTTGCTGTCAGGAACAGTTGTGTCTCACTGTCAAGAAAAAAACCCTAAACCATTTTAAATGCCATAGTTTGTAGATCTTTGAAAGGTTTGAAGAATGTCTATTATGAGCAGTTTTCCCCACCAGCCTGGTCCCACAGCCATGTCAGCCCCAAATAACACACACAGACACTGTATTAGATATAAAACTGTTGGCCTGTTACTAGTGTTTCTTATTGGCTAGCTCTGTCTTAAATAGTAACCTATTTCTTTCAATCTAAGTGTTTCCACGTGGTCTTATCGTACAGGAGAGAGGGTCCAGACCTCTTCCCTACAGTCTCTACATCTTGACTCCCTACTACATCTCCCAGAATCCTCGTTGTCTCCTAGTCCAGCCTGTCTTGCTTTCCTATTTGCCAACAGTACTTTATTCATTAACCAATAAGAGAAACATTTACAGAATAACATCTCCTATTACCTATCCACTTGGAATATATCTCTATCTACCTAGAAAACCTAACTAACCTAACTATAAGTTTTGACTATTATCTTTACTAAATTTAACTACAATCTGTACTAAATTATAGATTACATTTTAAAATGAGTTATATAAACACAATACTTAAACAAAAGGGGAAATATACATATCACAAAATTGATCGTAAATTTGTAGCAATAAATAAAAATCCATTCCAACACAAAATATTCATTTCTATACCATATTGGTTGTGATCATTGACCATTTGTAATCAACCCCATTTAAATGAAAACAAACATTTACAAACAATATTTGGGAATCTGGGCGTTGTTTTCTCCAAACTGCTTCCTGCTGGTTGGGGACACTGTAATTCCCTGAGGATCCTGAGAAGACCCAAATCCTAGTTGTAATGGTCCATAAGGCTGCCTTGTCCCAGCTGTTTTGAATGTAGGATCACCTGGGACTCTGTTTCAGGGGGTCTTGCTTCATCAAACCATATTAGTGTGAGAGGAATCCACAGCTTTTCATTTTCTGTGGACTCATAAATAAAATCTCTTTTCCAAAGTAACATATTCTTACACTTAAATTCTGAAGTCAAGGCACTTAAAATATATATAATTTGGATTAATTTAGCAGCATTTATAATCAAGAATATTTTAGTAGCTGTAGCTCTTTTCTTAGCAATAAAAGAAATTCAAAGATAACAAAATGACATACACTATCCAGATTCTCTGTGTACTTTTCATCTTCATGTGTTCTTATTACTCTATTTCTTTTAGTTTTACTTTTTTGTTTTTATGAGACATGGTTTCTCTGTGTAACTGGCTTTGCTTGTACTCACTTTGTACACAAGGCTGGCCTTAGAAGTCACAGAGATCTGCTTGCCTCCTGAGTGCTAAGAATTAATGTGTGTGCCACCACACCCAGCTACTCTATTTCTTCTTGTTATTTAAATACTTTACCCTGTTTCTTTTTCTCTCCCAAGCCTATGTATATTTTTAAATACACTGTAAAAATATTTTAGGTTTTACTTCATCTAAATCTGTCTTTACTATATATCTCTACCTTTTTTCTAGCCAGATTTATCTTTTACCTGCTAAACAGTACTGCTAACATTAAAGCATTGGCTGTTTTAGCTGCTTGCTTTCTAATATGGCAGGGGTATATTTACCACCAGCACTGAGAGCCTTGCTCACTGCCTTGGTTTATGCTGCCAAAAAGCAGCAAGTTGCTGGCTAGGAGATGTGGTCACTGCCACTTCCAGATGCTCATATGCACCATTCAATTGTTAGCAGGACCTCTTAAAAGAGCCTTGGGTTTTTTTGTTTGTTTGGCTGGTTGGTTTTTGTTTGTTTGTTTGTTTGTTTTTGTTTTTTTTCTGCTAATGCTGAGTCAGGACACCTCCCTTAAAGGATCTACATGAGCCTCTGCTTGTCTCTAGCAAAACAGAGCCCACTTGAGAAAAATGCGGCTACAAAGAAGCCTTGCTTATCTTTGTTCTTTTGTTTCTAAAATCCCTTTTTAAGTTTTTTATCAAGGTTTAAGTGTAAGTTTTAGTACCCTCATTACAGGTACCATTTTGTTATGAGTACTTTTCTACCAGCCTGGTTCCACAGCTGCATCAGCCCCAAATAACACAGAGACACACTGAATTAATTATGAAACTGTTGACTGGTTACTAGCATTTTTGATTGGTTAGTTCTGTCTAAATTATTAACTCATAATTACTAGCATATGTATTTCTACACAGTCTTATCTTACTGATAATGCCAGACTCATGTGTTGTCTCTTCGCCAAATCACATCATGACTCTATCCTACTTTTCCCAGAGTCCTCAACCTCTCCTAGCCCTACCTATCTTGCTTTCCTATTGGCCATTCAGTAACCAATAAGAGAAACATATTTACAGAATGACATCCCCAATCGTGGTTGCTCTTCTCATTTGAATACCTAGACATTCACATAGAAATTTTTGTTTGGTATTTCTTTTATTTTTCCGTTTGTGGCAGGAATTTTTTTCCATTTGATGTCCTATAAGCCAGGCAGTCCTTGGAGGTATAGTATAGTTCAGGGATATTCTTGAAGACCAGATCCTCCCATCTCTACTTCCATGGCAATACTTGCAGTAAATGGGCTTAACTACTGAAATGTGTAAAGATCAGGCTACTAACTATAAAATACTTTTATTTGGAGTTTTCTACAGGCCACACATTTTTTAACATTGTAGTTCAAATGAGAAATCAGCCTCTACTCTTCCTGGAGACATAACCCTTCGAGGGCTCTGAAGCATGGGTGATGGCACAATGAAAGCAATTGTCATCAAGCCTTAAGACCTGAATTTTATTTTCATGATTCACATACTGGAAAGGAAAAATCAGTTTCCAGGTGTTTTCTTTTACCTCAATGTGTGGGTCCTGACAGGCTTGGGACCAAATACACACACAAGAAAAGACAGGCAGCAAAAAATTTAAATCTATTTCCTACCCTTTTTATTCTTAATCCCCAATGTTGGGAAGTTGATGCCAAGATGTAACAAAAAGCTAGACAAGTATTCTGTCAATGAACCTCACCTGGCCCTACCTGGTTAAATTTGATTTGATTTAGTAGTTAATTTAAGTGCCCTGTCCATGGCAAGAATTCTTCTAGTAAACAGGGGTCTTCCATGACACAGACTTTCTGAACAGGCAAAATTTCAGTTGGAGATTCTATGTTTTTACAGCTGGCAGTGTCTGGACCCCCAGATGCAAACTGAGGTTTACTTGGTACTTATTAAAATGAGGTCAGTTCTTTCCAAAAAGACATCAGCCCTATCAACTAGATACCAATTTAGTCTAGGGGAAAATATGTGATGAACAAAAACTAAGTCACCATCAGGCCTATGCCAGTAATCTTTACAGGAGATTTGGGTCACCTCTTGGTAGGTGGTAATCAATTTAGTTTGTGTACCAGAATGAAGCTCTGTATTACTCAGGTCGATAGACTGTGTGGTGTCACCATTGCTGAAGGAGAAACAGACAGCACACTCTAAGGTTTAGAAGGCCCTTTGCCATCAAGATTGGGTGGTCCATCTCTGCACCAAGGACGCAGAAGTGATAGTATTTCTCCATGTTGGAGTATAGTCACACACACACACACACACACACACACACACACACACACACACAGTGAAATATAGGAAAACATGGGCTCTATAGAGAAACCCTGTCTTAAACAATGAAAGAAGAAGAAATCAATAAATAAGAGAAAAAAGACAGTCACCAAGTGAGAGAGAGAGAGAGAGAGAGAGAGAGAGAGAGAGAGAGAGAGAGAGAGAGAGAGAGGGAAGACATGGAAGCAAGCAAGATAGAATTACTGGATAACAGCAATAGGAAGAGTGTGGAAGAGCCCCTGAGTTGAGTCACATTTCCTGAATAGGTCAGCAAAAAACTGGAAGCCAATTTGTATCTGGGCAAGAGCCACTAGTGTACAGTAGTCACATGCTTTGGCCAAGGCCCTGTAAGTGTATGTGCTCCCTAGGAAACTAGTATTCACACAACTGTCCAATAAATAAAGATGTCCGCAATTGGATCCAAGGTGTTGGTGCCACAGTGTGGGAGGGTCTGCAGGATGTGAGAAGATAAAGGCTGGGGAGGTCATGGAAGGAGAATACACTAAATATAAGTAACTTGGAATTTCAAAACCAGGAAGGACTTGGTTAAACATGAGACATCGCTGAAATTCAGGGTGACTTGGCCACAAAGCTCCTGTGTTGATGGTGAGGGTAAAATGGGCATACCTTGGATTACCATGCTCAGTGATCCCTTCAGTTTTTAGTTGAAGACAGAAACACGGGGGAAAAAAACAGAAAACTAGGGATTTGAATAGTCTGGGTGAGTTCCATCTCCATTGCTACCTTTCTGGGATGACAGTCATGTATTAGCACGGTAGCTGTTTATATGTTTATTCCACTGATTAGAAAACTTAGAGCCCCAAGAAACAGAATGAAACTTCAGATCCCCTGGCCTGGAGCCTAGGGCTAAAACAGAACACAATGAAACTTGATGGGAGATGTTATTCTTTAAATATGCTTCTCATATTGGTTAATTAATAAAGCACTGTGGCTAATGGGAAAGCAAGATAGGCGGGGCTAGGAGACAAGGAGAAGGAAAGAGAAAGTAGTTAGGAGGAGTCAGCATGTAGAGCTAGAGGAAGCAAGATGCTGTCCTGCCGCGCTCAGATAAGATGAACACGTGGAAATTCTTAGATAAGTAGAAATGGGTTAATAATTAAGACAGCGATAACCTATAAACAATAATAGTAACTGGCCAACAGGATTGTATCAAATACAGAGTCTCTGAGTGTTATTGGGGGCTGGTGTGGTAGCAGGGCAGCAGGACCAGAATGGCGGGAAAAACCTACTCTTAACAGAAACTCCAGACCTGTCCCTCCCCACACCACCAAACCTCCTAGATTCTTGGTTCCGGGGAACTGTTTGGCCACAAAAAAAAATTCCAGGGGAGACCAATACCTCTCCTGTAATCTCCAGAATACAATTCTGAAAATTATTGTTATCTGTCAATAGGCTACCTGCAGAAAAAAGACAAAACCATAGAAACCATAGAATAATGTTCCCTCTCAGTACTGACCAATGAGAATAATTGGTACAGTTATTTCATGCCAAAATATGACTTTGAAAAATTCCCCTGATTGTTCCCCAAATATCCATCAGTCAGAAACTAACCCATACCTACTGATGTAATGCTGTAATTTTTGCCTTTAAAAACCTGACAGTAGACAAGCAACTCATTTCCTCTGGTGGCTGCTGCATCTGCCAGCTAGATGAGGTCCCTGTCATGGTTGGATAAACAATAAACCTTATGCATTTACATCAGTGAGTCTGTCTTTCCCTGGTGGTCTTTGGAGATCCTCATGACTTGGGCACAACACAGATGGAAGCAGATGCAGAAATCCTCAACTAACCAATGGGCCAAGTTCTCAATGAACAAAGGAGTCAAGACTATGATGGGAAAACCCACAAAATCAACAGACCTCAGTTAATGAGAGATCACTGACTCAGGTCTGACGAATGGGGAACCTGCAGAAGACCAAACTAGACTATGGTGTGACTGGGACAATATATGAGGCCACTGATAGTGGGTCCAAATCTAACACTATATATGGAAAGATACCTTGCTCAGTCTAGACACATGAATGTGGGGGTGGAGAGGTGCCTTGGTCCTGCCTCATTGAGATGATGGGACAGACTTAGTAGACTTCCTAGGGGAGGCCTTACCCTCTCCATGAAGCATATGGGAGAATGGGGGGGTGGGGGAAGACAGAAAAGAATAGGGAGTGGGAACTGGGATTGGAATGTAAAAAATAAATTAACAAAAATTTTAAAAAGGGTAAGTGGGTTCAAAAATGATCATTAGGGTAGGTCCAAATTCAACATGACTAGTAGTAATTAGGACAGAGACCCAGAGGAAAAATGATGTGAAGACAGAGGAACAGTGTATGGCATAGAAGTCAGGAGAGACCCAACCCTATCCAAGACAACTTAAGCTCATACTTCTACATCCAGAAGTATAAATAGATAAATTTCTCTTGTATTAAGCAAACTTAATCTCTGATAGTTATGGCAGACATAGACAACTCATAGACTCTGATACTCAGTTGCTATACTAAAGGCTCAATACATACTTACTGTCCTTCCTATGTTTAAAAGAGACCAATAATAAGTTATTTTGCCACCAGAATTACCTTATGGAGTGTTTTCTGGAGCTTTGTTAATTTTTTTTTTCTGCTTTTAGAAGATTTCTCCCTCGGTTTGTAAACCAACTTGTATCTGAAGCTTTTCTCTGTGAAAAATACATTTATTAGAGTAAAACCTAGAAGGCTGGGGATATGAATCAGGAAAGTGCCTGCTGAATAAGCTTGAAGACTGGAGTTCAGGTCACCAGCACCCCTGCCTGTAATTGTGGCACTCAGCAGCTGGGCAGTGAGATGAGAGGATCCTGAGGCCTCATGACCAGCCATTCTAACTAATCTATGAGCTCCAAGTTCACAGAGAGATCCTGTCTCAAGATATAAGGTAGAAGCCAGAACTTGGGAGTCAGAGGCAGGTGAATTTCAATAATTTCAAGGTCACGCTGATCTGTACAGTGAGTTCCAGAGCAATCAGAGCTACATAGTAAAACCTTGTTTCAAAAGAAAGAACAATTGAAGGCACCTGATAAACTTCTTGCACATGTACTCAAGTACTCCCTCCCACCCATGTGAACACTTACACATGCACACAGCACATAACACACCAAAAACAGAAACTTACCTTAGACACCAATTACTTCTGCTAAGACTCCTCTTAATCAGATGCATATATTAAAGTGATTTTTATAAGTTATGCATTTACTCCACAGTAAAAAAAAATGGTAATTTTCTAAGCCATGGACACTCTTTGCCATATATAAGATCATCCACTAGGGACCAAGAAAACTAACATTTTCATTATATGTGTGTGTGTCTGTCTGTGTGTGTATTATTAAATAGTGATTTTCTTTCTTTCTCTCTCTCTGTCTCTGTCTGTCTCTCTCTGTCTGTCTCTGTCTGTCTCTGTCTCTCTCTCTCTGTCTGTCTCTCTTGGAAACAAGGTTTCTCAGTGTAACCCTAGCCCTAGGTATCTGTCCTGAAACTCACTCTGCAGACCAGACTGGCCTTGAACTCAGAAATCCATCAACCTCTGCCTCCAAAGAGCTGGGATTAAAGGTATGTGTCACCCCCACTCCTGGGTTTCATGTTTTCATGCATTTACATGATGTTTTTTGTTAATATTCAAACTATTACTCTCTTATTACCTTTCCACGGCTTCCTCTTGCTAACTATATCATCTACCCATCTACTTTTTTCTTTCTTTTTTTTTTGGGGGGGGGTGTTGACTCAGAGAGCTTTCAATCAGGGTTGCTTACCAGATCATATATAAATATGTGCATAACCGGTGAATAGGAAAGCAGGGATGGTGTATGTTTGAAAGCTCTGTGTCTAAGAAGGAAGGGGGCAGTTAAAGAAAACACAAAGTTGCAGCCCTTACTCAGCTCCAGGCTCACATCACCCTGAGAAAGCATGTCTGCCCCTCCACTGCCCACCCTTCTGTTAGCTGCTGGTGGCAGGTCTGGGCAAAGTCTCTCATCTTCATCTTCTACACAAACAGGACAAGGGAATAAGATTTCATGTCCTTGTGTTTTACTGCACGCATTCCTGTCTAACTGAAGTAATAAGGCCTGGTTAAAAGGCTTGAAAAAAAAAATAAAGACCCCAAGATGCCTTTACATTACCTAAGTTCCTAATGTTCTGATTTTATCTAAAAGGACAAATAGGAAATAAAAGTCATATAAAAGTAACTTCTTAAAAATTTATCTTCTTCTGCAAATGAAGTGAGACTTTATAGGGAAATAATAGTGAAGCAAGCAAACAAACAAAAAGCTCCTGCACTTTTCCATCCAGATCAAAAATTCTCCTACCCCCTACTTAGAGACACAAGTGCACACACTCCAGCAAGGGAATGCACAGCTGCACTGGCCACCTCCATCTGTGGAAGAGATGTTGGCCAGAATTAAATAAAAGCAATGTTACTTCATCCTTCTTGTAATCCTCCTTGATTCCATTTCTAGTCACCAATCAAATCTAGCCACTCAGATGCCCCTTCACATTTCAGGAGGACCAAGGCTTGGGAACCCAGAAGACATCTGCTTCCCCTCCAGGGTTCCTCTAAAAGAGATATAACCCAATTCTTTGTTTAGGTTTTGGCCGGGGAGTGAGAATTTAATACAAATCAGATGCAGAACACAGATTCTAAAAGAGAAGAAAGAAAAAGAAAAAAAAAAAGAAATCAAGTTGATGGGTCATCCACATTTTAACAATGAATTTAGACTAAGTTGTCTGATGCAGATGAAGATTTTAACATGTTGAGAAGGCAGGTTTTTCCACAAGGAGGTGAGGCCGTCTCTCCAGGAAAAGGCTTTCCCTCATACTCCCTCCTCCCTGTGAGGTTCCACCTTCTGGAAAACACTTCTTTCCCACTTTTTCTGGAGGGACAGACCTCAGTTTGCTGAGAGGAATCTTAGGAAGCATGGGTCCTAGAGGATCTAAGGTCACTAAGACTCACTTGTAGGTTTGCAGTCCTGCATGTTAACTTTTCTTGGCCCTTTGGGGTGGGGGTGAGGCACCACAGATACCCACAGCCTCTGACCCTCTGGAGCTGGTGTGTGATAAGCAACACCTGCAGGGCCATACACGTATTGGAAGCACGACCAGATGTTTCTGTGTAAACTGGAGTGAAAACATGCCAGCGCTTGTGGTTTCCAGGGAAAAGATGAGCAAGGCTCTGACATCCAGCAGGATCCGTTGAAGACAGTTTCCTTGAGAAAAGAGTTTTATAGGTTCCCAGCCGAGGTTCACAAACTACTTGTCACTGCCTTATCTCCAGACCGGACATTTTTTTCCCCCGTAGTAATATTAGGTAGTAATCATTGCATCCCTTCCCAAAAGGCTCACTTAAGGTGAGGCGTGGAGACACTAATTTGGGAGAGGAAGCCTGAAGTCTAAGGTCTCAGGGCCATGTGAGTCCTGCTTTTATTCCGTTTACCTTGCTGTTCTGGGAGGCGTGGGAAAGCAGTGGGATAGGGTGTGCAGGCATTTGGTGAGTGGCACCAGATACCAATTTATGTGCTCTGCTGAGCATTGGCTCTTGCCTGGAATCAAATCAGGTGCCTCTGTGGTCTGGGGACCTGGGGTGACAGACTTGAGGACTTGGTTTTCCAGAGTCTGCCCACTGTTAGGAAAAGCCAGAAAAAAATGACTTCATTGGAAACACCCAAGAGGCAAACCCCACTGAAAGAGGCAAGCCTAATCTCGGGGTGGGAGGGGTGAGGGTTGGGGGCGGGCGGGAGGATAGACGGGGACCCAGAAAGCTGTCACCTTTCTCTAGAAGCAAGACCTATGAGTGGCTCAAGTTTTAAGCTGGAGCTGGTTCCCAGACTGGGGGCCCCAGCAGGACTCGGGTGGCACACTGGTGATTTCGTGTTTGTGGGGAGTGGGGGGGGGGGGAGTGGTGGGTAGAATTTCTGTCTGGATGTTCTGTATTCTCTAGATCTGGCCTGAGAGCAGCTGCACAGGACTGAGGAAAACTAGACAAAGAGGGAAGGAAATGCAGAGGATGTGAGCTGGTGGGATCTGTGGACCTACCAGCCCTAAAATAGACTTCTCAGAGAGTGCTTTCATTTGCAGAACAAAACTGGAAGTACAGCCAGTCCTTGGGACACTTAAGCCACGCCCCTGTGTGTCCTCTAAAACACACTGACCCCTGTTGAGTGAGGATTTTTTGTTTCGTTTTATTTTGTTTTGTTTTTTAAATGGGACAAATTAAAGTCAGCCAGATAGTTCCATTATTAAACCTGATTTTCCACTGGTTAAAAGTAATCCTTTAGTAGCTAAAAAAAATGTCGACTTACTGAGCACTAAGTGGCAATTCACACCACTGGTGTAAATCGCTTACCATTGTAATTGCTTCAAGTTTACCAAAGAGCTGCTGGTTCCCTTTAGTCTGAAGCATTCTCATTCAAATTGTCGAAGCAATTACCAGGCTTTTTAAATCCCGCTGTAATTTGCCCTTCACTTGAGCCCTCTTTAGCTGGGTGTTCCCGCTTCCCGGTGATTGAAGTCTGGAAGAGTGGGGAGCTGGCATGCCTGGGCAAGTCCTGGAGTTACATGCTGGCAGCAGAGGCCCAGCAAGGCTGCAAGCTGGCCCACCATCTGAGGCCGGGCTCAGGAGTCAAAAGCTGCACATGCTGCCCTCATGTGGGGACCTTCAAGAGTCCCGAGGATGGGGGGGGGTGTGGTCGCTGAGACTGCTTGGGCTCATGTCAGAAGATTGAGGGTGGCCGGCAACCCTGGTGGCTAGGACCACCTGCAAAGGCACAGCCAGGAATCCCAGATTCTTGTGGGGGGGGTGGGGTATGGGGTTGCAGGTCTCCAGAGGTCTTTTCTGTTGTGCCTACAGGGTTTCCTCATCTTCCAAGGAAGTGACTCCCGACTGAAAAAGCAAAAGGTTTTTATTGCTAAGAACCGAATGGGCTGGAACCTCACTCTATTGGAAGAGTAAGGCGCCCGCTTACAATTGCAAACTATTTTTTAAAGGGAAAGGGAGGTTTGAGACTGCTAATCTAAGCCCATTAGATTTCCAAGGTTACAAAGATTTCATAGAGGACAAAGTTTTTACAAGCTGGGATTGTTTAGCACACCTGCAAGGTTACGGGTTTTTTTTTTTTTTGTTTGTTTTTTTCTTTAGGACCCTCAGGCTCAGTGGCCTCGTCCTTAAGATAATGGGGGGCAGGGAGAAAGTCTGCACAGTTGGTGGTGAGCTCCTCCTTTGTTCTTTTGTTTCCCAAGAATGTGGGCTCTGCACTCTCTAGTCAGGGAGTCATCTGTATGTTTTTGACAGAAATTCTTGTTCTTTCTAATTTTTCCTTCTTGCCATGAGTGTTGTATCTTTTAGTGATTCGTTTTCCCTTACATTGCATGGATGGGAACCCCAGAGACAGGATGGGGAAAACAGAGGAGGACAGCCCATGGGGTGCTTCCCCACCCCACCCCCACCTTGTTAAGATAAATAACATTTATCTAATTTAGGTCTCTTCCATGGGTTGCAGTTCAGCTCGGAACTGAGGCAATCATGTATTGTTAGTAAATGAAAGAAAAAACACTTCTACTAGTCCGAGACTGGCCAGCATTTTAGATCTCTACAGTAAAAACATTTTAAGAGTGGTATTTTAAAGGACAATTAGAGAAGTAACCTGGATGTGACCAGCATTCTGAAAAAACTTGGCAAATGGACTAAATATTGAGTATTAAAATCTAGGATTATTAAGACTAAAACCTCCAAGTACAAAATTGCTTGCTATTTACTAAACATGAAGTCCACAACCAATAATATGGAAAAATAATGTGGCTGAGGAAGATGTCCTCATTTGACTCTTGTTGGAGTGAGACACACACATCCCGCAACTGATGTGCATTCTTGTCTAAGTTTTGCAGAAGCACTCACTCTGAACAGCCAGGCCTGCTTAGACAGCATCTCTGGATGGAAAGTGGTCTGTTCCATAAGGAGTTAGCTGTGACTTTGACAATTGTAGGCTTCAGAATTTCAATGTGAAAAGTCCCTAGTAAAGTTGTAACTGGACATTTGAATTCATGGCGAGTAGCTATGCAATCTCCAGTAAGAGGATAATTACAGGGGAAAAAAATTAGGTGGAATATTTTGGGGGAGGTTTGCCAGCCAAGTTTTATGCTGGGCATCCTATTCATACCATCAATTCCTCAGCCACTCCCATAGCTCTCAGTGTAGTCAGACTCAAGAGGCACAGGAACCACCCACAAGGTAACCACCTGCTCAGAGAATGGCAGAGGAGAGAGGCCCAGCCAGACTTATACATCCTCTGTGTTTTTTGTGTGGTTTTGCCTTTTGGGAGACTGTGCTCTTCACCAGAACCCAGCAGTAAAGAGAGGAGAAATTCTGAGTCTTGAAGACAGGCTTACAATTACTTAAAAACTTAAACCACACACTGCTACGAAAGAATGTGACCTGTCTCATAAGATAAATATGTGATCAGAAACATGGGCTCCTCAATTTGGCATTCAGTAGCACTGATCCTATATCCCAGGTGGTTAAAATAAATGATCCATGTCCACAGCAGAGCATCAAGGAAAACTGTCTGTGGCCCTTAAGCTGTTCAGACCCACAGTGGCCACAGGCAAATGTGGAGTGATTTGTGTATTTTGAGCTTCCAGTGCAGGGATACTTAACAAAATGAGAAGCCAAGCAAAAGAGGCTCATGTTGTGTGTCTTTTATCTGTGAGATCTGAGACTGGATGGAGAAAAGGTAACATCTATAGTGGCAGCATCCTATCTTGCAGTGGGTTGGCTTTTAAAGACCTTGGTAAGAGTTAGTTTGAATTTATAGAGTAAGTTTTTCTTTCATTTGCTCTCACATAACAATTTTCATTGTATGTCTTAGCTGTTCCTCCATAAAATGCAAGAGATCAAGCTATTAACTGTTCATTCACTCCCAACCACAGGTGCAGCCACAGGTTATGCAAGCACAGTTTGCTCAGGACAACAACCCATATGCACTGACCCTCCAGAAACTAGCCAAAAGGATGGACTTCAGCAGATGTGTCATACACGTGAATATCATGTATCAGGAGATGCAAATCAGTCTGCGTCTGACTCTTTGGGTGTGTGTACTATTTTTTTTTTGGGGGGGGACAAAACCTCAGAATACCTAGGTCTAATTTAGGTCTCTTCCACTCCAAGCCTGCTTTCTAAAAACTTGTGTGATAAAGCTTTTCCTGGGAAGATGCAACACATATGTTCACTCTCCATGGACCAAAGTATGGAGACCACCCAAGTTAGACTTGGTGAACCAGAGGCATTTTTACTCATTGCTAAGGTTAACTTTAGGTTGTCATGTAGCAAGAGGCAGAATCTTGTATAGCCCAGGCTGACTCCTGCCTTGCCATGTATGCAAAAAATGACCTTGAATTTAGGACCTACCTGCTACCACCTCACAAGTGTTGGGATTACAGGCATGTAATCCTGCACCTGGTTTCTGTGGTGTGGGGGTGGAAACCAGGGCCTTGGGACAGCTTCTACAGCTCATTCTGCAGACTTCTGGGAAGTTTGTTTCTGGGGATGTGTGGTAATGACTTGGGCCACGATTCAGAAGCTGGTATGTGACCTCACTGCCTCACTCTTCTACCTGTCAGGTAAGGTTTCAGAACTGCAGAGCCCTCCACAAGAAACACGTCAGTCCAAATCACTCGTCCTCTGCCCCATTGTGCCACACCTACCCTTGCCAGCAAGGACTATGCAACTCCGGGAAGATCTTCTTCATGCAGTTTTAATCAGGATCCTTGAAACATGTTCTTCTGACTCGCGAGACACCGGGGGACCCCTGCACAGGCTTAAATCCCCTTGTGCTAACCAACCCCAGTGAGCTATGTGGACCCTGCAGTTAGGCTACTCTAACACGGAAGCAGAAATGCTGAAGAGACTTAACCAAATAAGGTCTTGCTTATGCCAGAAAGTGTTCACCTTTGGGGAGGTAGAAGCCAGTGCCATCTTTAAGGCATGGCACTTCGCAGCTCTCTACAGTTCCCCTTTTTGTTTTAATAACGCAACAGGCAAGGGTAGTGGTCTGGTCTCCAGTAAAGCAGTGGACATTGTAATGACCCTGAATCCTGATAGTCAGCCAAGTCAGTGCCACACCCGTCCGGTGTCTTTTTCCTGGAGGCGGGGCCTCAGACACCAACCCACATGAAACCAGACTTGCCCTTCTCAGAGTTGCACACTTCTGGAGCTAACTCGGAGTGCAGTGCTAAGCCATACAACCTGAGTGTGAAGGATCAATATTTGTTCATGACTGCGAGCCATGCTTGGGGAGACTGTCCTGCCTCAATGGCTGTAAATGGCTGGACAACCATAGCTGCATACTGCAGCAAACCTCATCTTGCAAAGGCACTACAGGCCCACGAAGGAGATAAGCAACAAGAGGACAACCATGGCTCCCATTCCCACTCACTCTTTTAGATGATCCATGGCAACAGCGAACCATGATGACAATCCAGCAGCCAGTCCGGCATCCACACGTGTTGGATTCACTGCAAGGATGGCCACTCGCAGCTGTACCATCAGAGCATCAAAATCGGCAGACCAATTTCCTAAAAGATGGCTAGACAACTGTTGTGACAAATTAGCAGCACATGTAAAGTTCTCATACTGAATGCTGGTAACACACAAACCTGGATACTTCATTTCACATCCCAATTGGGCCAGCTGCCACAAGGTATCTATTTGCTCCTGCACCAGATCAATTCTTTGGTTTACAATCTTTAAACCTCCTTTTAGTTGAGCACCAATGTGGATTGAGCATCCAAGGTGGTAGCCACATTCTTGGACAACTCATTTAGCTTAGAGGCTGTCTCCAATGATGTGCTCATAGCCACAGCAACCATGTCTGAGTCCACAACTGCAAAAGAGATAGCTGCAACTATGGCTGCTGTAATGCCAAAATCTCTCCCTGCAGCCTGTACCAAATAGGCCACAAAATCTGAAAATGGTTCCATTGGGCCTTGTAGTATATTAGTGAGGTTACCACTCATCTCTCCCTTATTGGGTAATGACTTCCATGCTTTTATGGCAATCTGATTTACTTGTTCACGACTTAAATCATTTAGTACGGCTCTCCAGACCTCAGGGCAAAAGGAATGCCCTGTACCTGGACCCTGCCCTTCCTCACTCTGATAAGGAGAAGGCATGGACAGCATTGTTCCAGGAGGATCCCTCCCCTCCCCACATCTCCATTTCTCCTCTCCCTTCCCCCTCTGCTATTTAAGGGATTGTTTCTGAGCCTTCTCTATGAGGGCTTGCAATTCTTCCTCAGAATCTGTTTCATATGTACCTGACTCTCCTGTGCTCTCAACCTCTTCTGATCTTTCTTCTTGTAACATTTTTAGTGCAGCTTTTCCGTTTTCCATTACCTCTTTACAGTATCTCTTGTCTTTGATACAGCTACACACTAACTTCCAAACAGGTCAGAGTCCAGACTTTAGCGTCCCTTGTTCCCAAGCAAAATCAAGATCCTTGCCTAACTTGTCCCAGCATGCTACCATGAGGTCTCCCAAAACTGTAAACCAAGGTGCAATGGCATCACATTCGCTCAGGATCTTTCTAGTGTGCTTTTCTTTATTTTAAGTTTCTTTGACAAAAGTAGCTCCTGAAGTGCCAGAAAAATTGGATGAGCCTGAGAAGTCCCCATTTTGAAAATTTTACTTTAGGTTCATTACAACCTCTCGCTCAATGCCTGAGACTTTATTGTCGCTTATTTCCATGGTCTTTAACTTATTCCCAACTTACCTGGGACTTTATTACTTCTTACCGGAGACCTTATCGCCTCTTTACCTAGGGCCTTAATTTGGTCCAAACTTACCTTGGGAATGCCGCAGACTGCTAAGTGGGTTGCAGGTCTGCATGGAGAACAAGACTCGGATGACCAGGTCAGGAGTGGCTTTGGCTTGACAGACAGACACAAACACACCTGAGGTTTGTGAACTGCTGCAAAGTTTACTTCAGAATATCAGGTTTTTATACAGAAAGTTCAAAGAACAGATCTTTGGTTACAGTTTAAAGATAAACAGGCATTTTATAGATGTCAACAATTCCCTTTGAAGTTTGAGATTGTAAATACTTCTCAGCAAGTGCATAATTGGGAACCTCTTTGATTTGTTGAGTTTAGAGGCTAATCTTTGTCTCTAGATAGTAAATTTTTATAGTGTTGATTTAGGGGCCCTAAGATCTCAAATTATAGTATTGTTGTGAGTCCCACAACAGGTTTGTTGTGGGCAGGTTAATTACAGGCAGGGTCTCATTGTGGGCTGCTTCCTATAGCCTTAGCCCTAATTGATTTATCAGGCCCTGGCTGACATCTGAAGTCACAACTGGTGCCTTAGGATCTGTGTCTGAAGGCACAGAAGGCAATACCCATCTATTGACTGCTGATCTGTATATCTTTCAGTTCCTGAAACTATATCTAAGTGTTCTCTAGGCATCTCTGAATTACTAGTGGAGCTACAGGCTAAAATATCCAGGAATAAAAGGAAATATTGTTATAGCACAAAACACATCTAGCACCCATTCCAAATAGCCAGCCACAGAAGCACCTGCAGGGACCTGAACCACTATTCCCCAGGAGGCATAACCATGTGTGGTGCGAACCTCTGGACAATAGCCATTGAGATTTCTCTCAGCCATTGCTACACTGTCTCCACTGGGGCTGGTGTAGCATGGGAACTTGCCAGCACTGCCCTGACTGCAAGAAGTTCTGATCTGAAAAATTCCCCGTATGGGCCACTATTTGTGCCTCAGCACCTACCCTCGCCAGCAAGGATGATGCGACTCTGGGAAGATCTTCTTCATGCAGTTTTAATCAGGATTCTTGAAACATGTTCTTCTGACCCTCGAGGCCCTGGAGGACCCTTGCACAGGCTTAAATCCCCTTGTGCTAACCAACCCTAGTGAGCTACGTGGACCCTGCAGATAGGCTACTCTAAAGCAGAAGCAGACAGGCTGAACAGACTTAACCAAATAAGGGCTTGTTTAAGCCAGAGAGTGCTCACCTTTGGGGAGGTGGAAGGTGGAAGCCAGAGCCATCTTTAAGGTGTGGCACTTCACAGCTCTCTACACCCCAGTCACAGTGCTGCCCCATCCAGGCTCAGGCTGTCTCTGCCCATGTTTGAAGAAGTGACTGATTTGGCCTATGAGCCTCAGGATGGGATGGGACAATGCTGACCGCACTGCATAATTACATAGATGGCAGGCAGTGCAGCACCCAGCAGCTGGTAACATCTAAGATGTGATTTCTGCCCGAGGCCACATTTCTGAAAGATTTCTTCAGTATTGGCCGGAAAACATCATAGGGCACAGCAGACATCAGATTTATCTGACCGCTAGCACAGTGCTCTGCTGTTGCTGAGCTGCAGCTGTGCAGACAGCAGATTTATCTGACCACTGTTGCAGTGCTCTGTTGTTGCTGAGCTGTAGCTGTGCAGACAGCAGATTTATCTGACTGCTAGTGCAGTGCTCTGCTGTTGCTGAGCTGCAGCTGTCAATGCTGACTCTCTGCTTGGTTTTCACTGGCAACATTTTTTTGTTTCTTCCTTTCCTTTAAATTTTTTTTTGTTTTTATTTTATGTGTATAGGTATTGTCTGCATGTGTGTCTGTGCACCACATGCATGAAGTATAACCTCAGGCCAAAGAGAGGGTATCCGATCTGGAAATGGAGTCACAGACAGTTTTGAACCATCATGTGGGTGCTGGGAATTGAACCTGCATCCTCTGGAAGACCAGTCAGTGCTCTTAACCACATATCCATCTTTCTAGATTCTTTTGTTCTGTTTTCAGATGGGTACATAGTTAGGTATTTACTTTTCTGGGGTCAGAACAGGCACTGGCACTTATCTCTCTGGACTGAAGTTTTTTTTTTGTTTTTATACTTTTTTATTGAAGGAAGTCATACATATAGAATGAACACATAGTGCTGAGCTTGATGAATTGCCATGGCTATGACACCTGGATGAAGGAGAGTGGCAACATTAGCCTCAGAGTTCCATGTATCTCTTCAGTTTAGTCTCTGCTGCCAAAATTTACCCTGAGTGTTGGGAGCCGGCCTTGAGTCACATTCTCTTGCAGAGTTGGTTACACCTTAAAACACTAATTGACCATTATCTTGGTATTCAGAAAACTGCTTAATAGATGGTCTCTCCCATTCACCCCGGGTACTAAAATAAACCAGTGCCTGCGACTGAGATGAGCCTGGCACCAAGAACTGAGATAAGCAGACATTTATGGTCTGATATTTATGGCCTGGGATGGTTAACAGAGCCCCAGAGTTGGCAGAGCTACGCCTCCCTATTCCCGTCGTCCATCCTCCCTATTCCCTCCCTGCTTTGCTTTAAAACCCCTTTCTTTTAGCAATAAATCGCGACCTTGACAAATGCACTGCTTGGTCTTTCTTCTTTCTCTCCGATTATTTTCAGGTTCTAGCCCAACTCGACCCACGAATAACTAGGCCCCGTGGGTCGGGGCACCTGAGTGCAAAAGCCTTATCTTAATGTTTCTTTTTAAAATGTTTTTATCATGTATTTAGTGTGTTTGTGTGTGTGTGCATGTGTGTGTGCACATGTGTGTTTGTGTGCATGTGTGCATGTATGTGTGTGTGCATGTGTGTGTGTGTGTGTGTGTGTGTGTTTGTCTTTGTGCCTGTGTGTCTGTGTGTGTGTGCACTTGTGTGCTCATTATGAGCAGGTTTTCCCACCAGCCTGGTCCCAGAGCCACACTAGCCGCAAATAACACACAGAGATGCTGTGTTATATATTGTACTACTGGCCTGTTACTAGCATTTCTTATTGGCTAGCTCTGTCTTAAATATTAACCCATTTCTAATAATCTAAGTATTTCCACATGGTCTCATCTTACTGGAGAGAGGGCCCGGAATCCTACCCTGTTTGTCCTATATCTTGAAACTCCTCCCTACTACTTCCTGAATCCTTCTTGTTTCCTAGTCCCACCTATCTTGCTTTCCTATTGGCCAACAGTGCTTTATTCATTAACTAATAAGAGAAACATATTTACAGAATGACATCTCCCATCATCTCTTTTCTGTCTAAAATAAAAAGAAGGGTTTTAACCTTAACATAGTAAAATATACAACAAAACAGGTATCAAGTAAGAGCCATAGTTAACAATATTTAGTCCATTAATATTTACTAAGATTTAAAGAAAGCATTCCATCATCCATACTATCTTTGTGAGTGTAAAGTTCTATATGTAACTTATCTTTAATCCTAACTAAGGAAAACTATGCTCATAACTATCTGTTTTTCAACTCCATCAAAGACTACAGAGGGATGATATATAAACTCTAGAAATGAGAGAGACAACTCACTGTCTAATCAGTTACCCAAAGTTTTTTTGTAAAGTTCCATCTTCAGCTTATAGGCCATGGTGTGTCTGGCAGACTTCTCAGCAAAGCAGGAAATTTTAAACTCTCTACCAGTATTGGCAGTTGTCAGTCACTTTTTTTATGTGTCCTGCAGACTGTCTGGCAGACTCTTCCATGAAGCAAGAAATATCCATCTTGTATCAGCAGTCACTTTTCTGCGGGCTCTGCATGTCTAGTTAATACAGCATAAAGTCAAATAGTCCAGACAAGAGCAGTATCTTGCCTAAATCGCTAGTCTTGCCGTATTGAAAGTAAATGCCAAAATGAGGTTCTTTGATGTCCATCTTCCTTTCTGGGGCAGGTGTTGTTGCCAGGAGTAGTTATGGCTCACTGTTAAGAAAAACCCTAAACCATTTTAAATGCCATATTTTGTAGGTCTTTGAAAGGTTTGAAGAATGCCTATCTATCTCAAATACATCTTGAAAACCTAACTACCTTAACTGTAAGTTTTGACTATCATAGATAACTATCTATAATCTGTACTAAATTATACATTATATTTCTAAATGAGCTATATAAACACAATACCTAAACAAGAGGAGAAATATACATATCACAAAATTGAGCTTAAAGTTGTATCAATAAATGAAAATCCATTTCAAAACAAAGTATTCATTTCTATACCATAATCCCCTTTTTACCTTTAAAGAGAGATTGGTTGTGATTATTATCCATTTATAACCAACCCATATAAATAAAAGCAAAAATTTATGGACAATATTTAGGAATTTGGGTGTCATTCTTTTCAACCTGCCTCCTGCTGGTAGGAGGCATTGTCATGGGGATCCTAAGAAGACACATTAGTCCTGCCTGTAATGGCTTGCAAGGCTTCTTTGTCCCAGCTGTTTTGAATGTTGGATCACCTGGGACACTGCTTCAGGATGTCTTGCTTGATCAAACCATGTTAGTCTGAAAGGAATCCACAGCTTTTTATTTTCTGTGAAAACAAAAATAGCATTTTTGAAATATATAAATTGGATTAATTTAGCAGCATTGATAATTAAGTGCATTCAACCAAGCATTGTAACAATTGTTGTTCCTTTCTTAGCAATGGAGCAATTTAAAGACAATACCATAGTATACAATATCCAGACTCTTCCTGTGCTTTCCCTCTTCACGTGGCTTTTTATATTACTTTATTTCTTCTACTTTTCTTTTTTCTTTTCTTTTTTTTGTTTTTTTTTTTTTTTTTTGTTTTATTGTTTGGTTTGGTCTTTTGTTTTGTTTTGTTTTTATCTCCCAAGCCTATGTATATTTTTAAACACACTATAAACCTTTCTTAATTTGAATCTGTCTTTACTGTAAATCTTTATCTTTTTTTGGCCACGAGTCTTTTATCTGCTAAACAACATTGATAGAATGAAAGCCACAGCTGTATTAGCCACTGTCTATCCAAGATGGCAGGCGCAAGTTTACCGCCAGAACTAAGAGTTGTACTCATTGCCTTGGTCTATGCTACCATTGTTGTACCTACCAGGTTTCCTCAACCTCCAAGGAAGTGACTCCTGATTGCAAAAGCAAAAGGTTTTTATTGCTAAGAACTGAACTGCCTGGGACCTCACTCTATCAGAAGAACAAGGTGCCCACTTACAATTGTGAAGTGTTTTTAAAGGGAAAGGAAGGTTTGAGACTGCCAGTCTCAGCTCATATGGTTTCCAAGGTTACAGAGATTTCATAGAGTACAAAGTTTTTACAAGGCAGGATTGTTTACTGCACCTGCAAGGTTATAGGGTTTTCTTTTTCTAGGACCAGAGGACTCAGTGGCCTTGTCCTTAAGATAATGGGAGCAGGGAGAATGTATTCATGTATTCTCCAGTGGGTGTTATCTATATCTATTGGCAGAAGCACTTGCTTTTTTTGTTTTTTGTTTTTTTGTTTTGTTTTTTTTTGGTTTGGTTTGGTTTTCCCTTCTTGCCATGAGTCCCGTATCTTTAAGTTATTAATTTTCCCTCATACCATCCAGCAACATGCTGCCATCTTGAAGATGTTGTCACTGTCATAGCCAGCTCTCATACACACCATCAAGTTGTTAGCAGAGCTCTTTAAAACCCTTGTGGGGTTTTTTGCCGCCTATGCTGAATCAGGAAACCTCCCTTAAAGGAGCTGTGCAAGTCTCTGTTTGTCTCTTGCAAAACAGAGCTCAACTGAGAAAAATGTTGCTATGAAGAATCCTTGCTTGTCTCTGTTCTTTTGTTTCTAAAACCCCTTACTTAAGCTTTTGTTGGTTTTAAGTCGAAGTTCTTATTAGCCATGTTGAAGGTGCCATTTTGTTATGAGTAGGTTTTCCCACCAGCCTGGTCCCAGAGCCGCACCAGCCCCAAATAACACACAGAGCCACTATATTATATGTTATGCTGTTGGCCTGTTACTAGCATTTCTTATTGGCTAGCTCTGTCTTAAATATTAACCCATTTCTATTAATCTAATTATTCCATGTGGTCTCACCTTACCAGAGAGAGGGCCCAGAGTTCTACCCTGTTGGTCCTACATCTTGAAGCTCCTTCCTACTACTTCCTGAATCCTCTTTATCTTTTAGTCCCGTCTATCTTGCTTTCCTATTGGTCAACAGTGCTTTATTCATTAACCAATAAGAGAAACATAGTTACAGAATGGCATCTCCCTTCGCGTGTGTGTGTGTGTGTGTGTGTGTGCGTGCATTCACACACACTCATGTACCATGGCACACATGTAGAGATCAGAGGACAACTTGCCAGAGTCACCTGCTTTTATTACTGGGGACCCTGGGACTGAACACAGGTTGTCATGCTTAACAACAACTGCTGTTCCCTGCTAAGCAATTTTGTGGCTTCATGTGAACTGAACCAGACAGTGGGATCATGTGTCTCTCTCATCTATTTCATGCAGTGTGAAAGTCATCCATATTGCTGGCTTATTGCACAGAAATCTACTCACATCAGTTTTATGGTTTACAGCCTTTTGCGTTCCAGTTTGGGTATTTTGAGAACATGGTGTTGTGAGTTCTCTTGCATACCTTCTGGTACATTTAATTCAAAATGATGTTTGATATACACATGGGTTGTATGTGCCATTCTGCCTCAGGCAGCTCTGCCAGACAGCTTCACACTGCTCAAGCATGTTTTTACTTTGAGCTACAGTAGCATGTATGCACTGAGTGTACTGTCCCTTCTTTTTCCCAGACAGTCTGGGACAGTGTAGTGCCATCTTGTAGAGAGCTGCAAAGTGCCGCGCCTTCAAGATGGTGCTGGCGTCCGCCTTCCACCTCCCTGAGGGTGTGCGCTCTCTGGCGTAAACAAGCCTATCCTTCAGGGTCCATGTAGCTCACTGGGGTTGGTTAGCGCAAGGGGATTTAAGCCTGTGCAAGGGTCCCCCTGAGCCCTGCGAGTCAGAAGAACATGTTCAAGGATCCTGATTAAAACTGCATGAAGAATATCTTCCCAGAGTCTCGTCTTCCTTGCTGACCAGGGTAGGCATGTACACCATCTCATTATGTTTATCACTGCTTTCTCAAGGCACTGAGTGCATTGTCCCTTCTTCATCTCAGCCAGTCTGGGACAGTGTAGTGCCATCTCTATACATTCATCACCACTTTCTCATGACTGACAAGATGTCCTCCTCCTTGGACATCTGTTTATTTCTTGAAGATGCTGTGTGTATCTTTGGCTACTGGCCTGATGGTTTCCCTTTTCCAAACAGATTTTATTTCTTGATTATAATCTACATACAAAGCTTTTTGATAATTGCATGTGTGGGAAGCATCTTCTCCTTGGAGGCTTCACTAAACTGTTTGATGTCTTGCATTAAGAAGGCCTTTCAGTGTCCTTTAAACATTATTTAGCTGGTTGTGGTGTCAAAGGTTTTAATCCCACCACTCAGGAAAACAGAGGTCAGTGAATCTTTGAATTTGAGGCTATCCTGGTCTACATTGCATGTCCTGGGCCAGCAAAAGTTACTTAGGGACCTGCAGGGAAAACATACTCATTACAAAATGGCACCCACCATGGCTAATAAGAACTTCCACTTAAAACTAAGAAAGGCTTAAGAAATGTTTTAGAAACAAAGGAACAAAGACAAGCGAGACTTATTGGTAGCAGCATTTTTCTAGGTTGAACTCTCTTTTGTGAGAGACAAGTAAAGATTTGTGAGGCTCCTTTAACAGAGGTTTCCAAAATTAGCATAAGTGGCAAAAAACCGCACAGCTTTTAAAGAGCTCTGCTAACAATTCATTGGTGTGTAGGAGATCTGGCAATGTCAGTGACCACATCTCCAAGACAGCAACTTGAGAGAGAAAGAGAAATAGGTTTAAAAAATAGGTTTAAAAAGAGAAATGGTTTAAAAAAGGAAAAGGGAAGTAGAGTAACTGGGTGTGGTGGCACACGCCTTTAATTCCAGCACTCAGGAGACAGAGGCAAGCAGATCTCTTTGATTTTAAAGTAAACTTGGTATGCAGAGTGAATCCCAGGACAGATAAAAGTTACACAGAGAAACCCTGTCTCAAAGTATGTAAAAATAGAAGTAGAAGAAATGGAATAATAAAAAAGCCACATAAAGATGAAAAGCACAAAAAACTTTGGATATTGTATGTTGTTCTGTTATCTTTAAATTGTTTGACTGCTGAGGAAATAACAACAACCAGTAAAAGAAATGCTGCTTGATTAATTCCATTTATATATTTTAAAAATGCTTTGACTCCAAAATTTAAGTCCAAGGACAAGTTACTGGGGAAAAGGATTTCTATTTTTGTTTCAACAGAAAATAAAAAGCTGTGGATTCCTTCCAGACTAATGTGGTTTGATCATGCCAGACCCACTGAAACAGAGTCCCAGGTGATCAAACATTCAAAACAACTTGGACAAAGCAGCCTTGCAGACTACAGCTAGGATTTGTGTCTTCTTAGCCGCCCCATACTAGCAGGAAGTAGTTTGGAAAGAACGATGCCCAAATTCTTAAGTATTGTTTATAAATGTTTGTTTTCATTTAAATTGGGTTCGTTTTAAATGCTTAATGATCACAACCAATCTCCTTTTAAAGGTAAAAAGCAGATTATGGTACAGATGTGAGTACTTTGATTTGGAATGGATTTTCATTTATTGATACAAATTTAAGGTCAATTGTGTGATAAGTGTATTTCTCCTCTTGTTTAGGTATTGTGTTTATGTAGCTCAATTAGTCAGATTATAGTTACCTCTGATAGTCAAAACTTGGAGTTAAGTTAGTTAGTTAGGATTTCTAGGTATGCATTTGATGTATTTGAGATAGATTCTTCAAACATTTAAAAGAGCTACAGAATATGTCATTTAAGGTGGTTTAGGATTTTTCTTGACAGTGAGGCACAACTGCTCCTGGTAACACCACCTGTGTCAGAAAGGAAGATGGACATCTAAGAAACGCATTATGGAGTTTGCTTCTATACCTAGATGACTCTATCAATCCCCACACTCCCCAAAAATTAATCTGGCAAATGTTTTCCCACACTGGGGATGTAATATGGAGTGTCTCTTAAAAAAGCCCCCTCTTGCACATCATTGCCACCCCTAACCCCTGTTGTTTGTGCCCTAATGGCTAGATCAGATATCTGGGACATCTCTGATCTTACCCCCTCTGAAATCCCCTGGGGGGTAACCCATTCTGAGTCTATGATCAAGCAGTCATTAGTGCAAGGGGACACACCCTAAGGTATTCACATGGCTGTTGACCCCAGCTGCAGCACCAGTGAAGGTTGAGATTAACTGCCTTTCATGTTTGCCCCCAGGGATCTAAGCAAAGCTGTGGTGGTATTGAGCACTATTATTGCAGACACTGGGGATGTGAGACCACTGGGGAGGTTTATTGGCATCTGTCCTGGTGTTTGGACCTTATCACTCTACAAAGAAGCGTGACAGGAAAGGGAGTCGCTCCACTTAATATCACATTTACTCCTAAGGGACCGGCGTCACGAGATTGGCCAAAAGAAAAACCTGGCGTCTTCCATTCTATATGACAGGGTAGGACAAAGGTCTATTCTTTATCAGTAGACTGAAAATAGAGTCCCTGAAGGACTTACAGGACCCAACAAGGTGTTAACAGATAGAGGGCCTCTAGCTCCTCTGAGACCACCTGCTCCCTTCTCGGTGCAACCACCCCCTCCTCCAAGGCCCACTTTGCAGCTGGTCCCAAAAATGCCCTCTTCTTCCCCTGGACCTACCCTCACAGTACTGGAGACTTTAGGACTCAGAGACAGCCTTTTACAACTGCTCCAGCAGTCATATTTATTCCTAAATGCAACCAACCCTAATGCCACTGAATCCTGCTGGTTATGTTATACAGTAGCACCACCGTATTATACTGAATAAAACCATCCCCCGGTTTTATTCAAGTTCCAAGTCTGCAGTCCGTAGGTGGCAGTCTAAAGTCTCCCTGACGCTCCAGTCAGTCACAGATCAGGGGACATATGTTGATTCAGTACCTTCGCATTGCCAGCATCTGTGTAGCCATATCAATCCTATTACTGAAAACTGTTACCTTGTTCCCCATAATGATACTTGGTGGGCATGCTCTACTGGTCTAACTGCTTGTGTCCACCAGCAGGTCCTTAATGCATCTAGAGATTTCTGTGTCCTAGTCAGACTCCTACCCCACCTAACTTATCACTCTGAGGATGAGTTCTTGTCCCTTTATTCCATTCAGCAGAAGAGGGAACCGTTGACTACACTGACATTTGGTGTCCTCCTAGGAGCAGGAATTGTTGCAGGGGTAGGTACAGGAACCACAGCACTCATACAGCAACAACAGGCCTATTCTAGCCTATGAGCAAGTCTAGACTCAGACTTAAAGTGGGTAGAGGCTTCCATCTCCCATCAGCAGGACCCACTAAGCTCCCTGGCAGAAGTTGCCCTTCAGAACTGTAGGGGATTAGATTTATTATTTTTACAGCAGGGAGGCCTCTGTGCTGCTCTCCGAGAGGAATGCTGCTTTTATTGTGACCATTCAGGAAAAGTAAAGGACAGTATGGCTAAAATTAGAGAAGGACTAAAAAGACGTGAACAGGAAAGAGAACTTAACCAAGGATGGTTCGAGGGATGGTTTAATAAGTCCCCTTGGATAACCACCCTACTCTCTGCTTTGATGGACCCTTAATAATCCTGTTCCTTTTGCTTACTATAGGACCTTGTGTAATTAATAAGATTATTGCTTTTGTTAGAGAGTGAGTGAGTGTGGTCCAGATCATGGTACTTAGCAGTATAGGAGCCTCCTGAGCTAAGAAGCTGCTGCCCCTTAATTTCCCTAGTTCTAAGATTAGGGCTATTGACAAGAGAAGAAGTGGGGAATGAAAGTTTAAGAATGGAAAAATTTAGCCTAACTCTCCACTGACCCCAGGAAGCTGGAAGTTTAATTCCCAAACCCTGTCCCCTGGCAGTGAGTAGGCAAAAGGTCACATTCTTTGTTTATGACAGCACCTGTGAGTGAGTGAGTGATGCTATGAGATGATTGGTCTACTATGTGCAGGCTTTGTTGTAAACCTATAAAAGCTGTCTCAATTCTGTGCCCAGGGTTCCCAGTCCTCTACCCTTACATGAAGTATGGCTGTAGACACCAGTGCACTTGGAATATAACAGACCTCATGCTTTTGCATCAAGACCACTTTTTGTGAGTGATTGGGGTTAGCACCTTTCCTGAGTGGGAGCGTGAGGGTCCACGCTCTCTGTGTCTTTCAAAAGGATGAAAATACAGCTTATCTCTCTAATGACCACTAAAAGTTAGAAATTTAGGAAAAATCCATCAGTGTGTATTTAAAAATCACCCTAGCTGCATGAAAATCTCAGGAAAAAAGAAAAACACATGAAATAGCTTGGTTTCAATGACTGGTTTCTGGAAATTATTATTATTATTATTCATAATCACATAGTTTCTGAAGAATGTTGTTATCCACAACAACAGTCTGGGAACTGTTAAGGGTCATCCTGTCCACAAAGAAAATTAATAATTAAAGACAGGACTCATAGTAAAAAAGGGAAAGAGAGAAAACAAGAGCTTCTGCCAATACGTTATAGATAACTTCCTGACTGGAAAGTACATTCTCCCAGTCGCTCAAGGACAAGGCTAATGAGCTCACTGGTCTTTGAGAAAGAAAACCCCCTAACCTTGCAGGTGTGCTAAATCTCTATAACCTAGGAAACCTTACTAACCATTCCAAGTTTTGAACTATCCCATGACCTTGCTTTTAGGCCTATGGAAGATAACAGGCTAGCTTTGAAACTGGCCTTGTTAGCTTTGATGTAAATCCTATAAAAGCTATCTCAATTCTGCACTAAGGGTCCTCAGGACTCTACCCTGTGTGGCAAATGACTGTGGACCCCAGTGCACTTGGAATAAAAACTCCTCATGCTATTTGCATCAAGACTGCATCTTCTGAGTGATTCAAGTCTTTCCTGAGTGGGAGCGTGAAGGTCCACGCTCTGCAGGTCTTTCAGAAGTATTTGTCCCAGAGAGACAAAGGCCTACCTCTAGACAAAGGGGAGATAGATGTGGTTCATAGGCAAATAATGGTTTATAAAGGTTTTATGCCCAGGTCACAGAACCCCATAATTACCACTACCAAGGAGATGACTCAGCAAATGCAAGAACAAAGGTTTCTTTATTATGAGTTGCAACTCAGTTTTTGGCTGAGGTGATTTTTAAAGGGGAAACTACAAAAGATCGGGTTTCTTGAGATTACAAAGTTCTTATGGTTGCATAGGATAAAAAAAATAACTGCATGTTTACACAGGATATAATTAAGCAAGAAGCTGTAGAGGAAATAAATTTGTCAATTATCTCCTAGGCCAGGACTTTTACAACTATGAGTTGACAGCTATCTGATCTTCTTTAGGGCAGAGAAATGTTAACACAACCAGGAGGCGTCATCTGTTCCCAGTCCTCTGTACCCAGTTCTTTGTTTAGACTTAAATGTCTGGTTGTCTTTTTGGTAACTCAGAGAGTCTTGGAAATTTTCTTTTTCTTATATAAGTTTTAGAGTCTAAGTCTTAGGCTTTTATTAAATTTTCCCTTTCAAGTTAAAATGAGAAATCTTGTGTCAAGATGAAGTATTTAATTTTAATTGAGTACATTAGTTAGTTGAATCAAAGGAGACTTGATTGCTGGATTTTAATACTTTGATAGCTAGACCTTAGTAGTCATCCTCAGCCAGAGAGAGGAAGTGGCCAACTAAGGGAATGGGCCTTGGAGGCCAGCTTCAGAAATGCAGTCTAATGATTTCTTTGTTTGTTTTTGTTGTTGTTATCTGTTTGTTTTTTAGAAACATAGAGAGAATGTGGAGAAGGACAAAGTCTGACAGAACTGCATGCTGGAATGAGATAGTGTCCCTTTAGTGTATAGCTGGGAACATAATTTAGTTTTGCTGGGTCAGTCATCCTAGGTGCAGAGATGGAACAAAGTCATTGGGAAGGTGTGCGCAGGTTGCCTATACATCCTGGGCAGAGGTCTAGAGGGAAATTTAGCACCCAAGACTTTGGTATATTTGTGAATTTCTCTCACAAATACCAAAGAATGTTCAATCATAGTAGGGAGGAAACTGGTAAATTTCAACAGCTTAGAGGCCACTACTTTTACCTCAGGATGCCATTAGCTGCTTGGACACTTCCCAGCCAACACTAAGAGGAAACTGAGTGAAACTAGATGAAATGGAGGTGAGACTTTGGAGGCCCTGAGAGGTTGAATCACAACAAGATAGTTAAGGAGGGGACCAGCTCAAGATGCCTGTAACAAGTGTTCCTCAAGGATGGGAACTATGAGACAATGTGATGGTGGTGGGTGGGGGTATGGAGCCATAAAATACAGTGTGTGTGTGGTCAAGTAAGTGGTGGAAATAAGAAACCTGGTATAGATTATGGATGTTTTAGAAGGAGGGAGGGGACCCTGCAGAGACTGGTGCCCATGACAGTCTTAAGTCATACAGTCAGTCAGCAGCAAAGTTGTCAGTCTGTTGCCACAGGGAAGGTTGCTCACTCTATCATGGTTTAATAAGGATCAGGATAAACCAGTAGGCCAAACAGATGTTTCTTCAGGGAGAAATAACTTACAACATAGACAAATGAACACCAGCAGGTTCCACCAGATGCTCTCCTCTCTGCCCCCCACCAGTCAGAGAGTGCTCCTGGGCTCCTCCTCAGACCTGGTTCTCCAGGTCACTTCCACTCCTGTCTCCACCCCAATGGGCGAGGTCAGTTCCACAGATGCAGACAAGGTGAATATCTCACTACAATTCCCCATTTAGTCTAAAGAAAGAATTTAGACTTGATACAAAACTATATGCAAAATAGTGAATAACAAGTGTGCTCTAAGAAAAGGAAAATCAAGAACAAACCACCTACATATCTAATCCTAGGGTGAAGGCATAACAGAGTTTACAATAGAGTAGTCCTAAGCTGGAAAGCTTAAGTCTAGTACCTAATATAACTAACTAGGAAAGAATAACACTTGCGATAGTTTAATCTTCAAACTCATCAAAGACCTGAGAAGGAAAATAACAATACTAGGGTAGACAAGAAGTGCAGATGAGTAACTTCCAAAAGTTTCAGCAAGGACAGAAACAGCAAGCTACCTGGACAGTCACCCAAGGCCTCACAGCAACGTTGGTACAGCCAGTTTTGGCTAAGGCCTACAGCACCTGACAGACCACAACAAAATCAGGAAGGTAGAAAGGCTGTCTTACCCAGACTTGGCAAGGTTCAGCAGTCTTCTATGATTGTCTCCTGCAAGCACATAGGACCACACGTTCAAATCAGTGGTCAAGGTGGGGCAGTTCCCTGCCAAAGAGGCCATAGCTGAAGCAAGGATGAACTCCAGAAGGAGCAACAACTGTGTCCAACATATTTTTGGGAAAATGCATAGTGCTGTCAGGAGCAATAGTGTCTCATGTCAACTTAGTACTAATATTAAAACATTTAAATGCCATGTACTGCAGGTCTATGAAGTGTTTGAAGATTAAGCATCTATGTCTGACTAACCTCATAGATATAGTTAATATGGCTGAAGATAATCTGTAATATTCAGTAACTTAGCTTAAAAAAATGGTTGAAGCTTCTCTGAGTAAAGCAGGAACAAATACCTAAGCAATATAACTTTGTACGTATATATACATGTAAATCTCCAAAACAGAGTTAGAGTAGAAATGTCTAGTAGAAATATCTAGACCAGAGGTAGAACTATAAAAGGCAGCATGATAAAATATCCTAAATTGTATCAATATACAAAATGTCTTGAACATAAGTAAAAGTATACATAGAATACGGTATGGATAATGTGAATAAAACATCATAAATGGAAAGATTTTTACACAATATGACAAAATATAATATACAATTCTTCCAGGAAGGGAATATAAACTTAATTTTACATAGGTTACCACAAATAAGAACATATAACAATGTATGCTGTATAATACTAATATCTCATTATTACTAAATAATTCACAAGAAGATAGGTTAATCTACCTATATGCATTCTAAGCCATACCTTTCCCAGCCATACCCTATCCCTGTCTATAAGAGCTACCAGAGTCTAAGGATCACCTTTCATACCCAACCCTAAGTAACTAAAACCAACCCTAATAAGATGAATTTTATCCCTAAATTCTAAGAGTATGGAAACGGGGCATCATTATCTTAAGATTACTTCCTGCTGAAATGGGATGTGATGATTGCTCCATGGGATCCTGTAGGAAGAAAATTTTTAGCAACCAAATTTCCCAACAGGACTGGATGTGACATATGTAGCTAGTCACTGTGTGTCAAGAAATGCTTGACTGGAGCTCTATCTGAAATTCTGCCCAGGGTGAAATAAGTAGGTACACCATAACAGCTAGCTAGTCAGGAGTTGTCTCGAGCAAAACAGTCTCAAACTGGTTTTAGGGTGATGTTTGTAGTCCAGGTGCATCAGGTTGAGTCAAGTGGAAAAGTCGAAGTGGGGCCCCATCTTCTTTCCAGACTGTTCAAAGATTGCTGTTAGGAATTGTTATTCCTTGTGGAAAATTTAAACATTAATATCAAAGTAAAATTTCAAGTTTTAAGGTATGCATATAGGGAAAGGCCACAATAAGCATTAAAATATATATGAGAAAATTAGAATTTAAGAGAGAAAATTGCATATAAGCAAATGAGTCCCCAGATTTTGTTTTCTTCTGTCTTACACCAATTGGCTTCTTGATAGAAGACAGAAACTGTGAATTTATTCTTAACAACATACTTGAATTTGGAGAAGGAAAGCCAAATCCAACTCCAAAGGAACAAAGAGATAGCTGCACCACCTGTTTGCTTAGGCAAGATTGATTAGCACACCTTAAATAGTGAGACCATCTAAAAACATAAAGAGCATGCTAGAGCCCATGACTCTCATCACATACTCAATGGTCAGAGGGTCACGGCCCCTCCCTAAGCTTGTGGGTTTTGGCTTTAAAAATACCCACGCCCAGAGAATGATCCTTCTCTCTAGCCTGTGTGCTGAGGGTGTCCATTTGTGCAAACATTTCCCATTCATTAAAGCCTCTTATTTGTTGCATCAACTGGACTGGACATTGAGTTCTTGGGGGTACTGACTGAAACAGGGAGACTCCTCATTCTGAGGGTCTTACACTATAATGAAAGTGGTTTAAATATTTTTCTTTCTAATGCTAACAGCAATTAGTCATCTATGAACATAACTCAAAATATCTCTGAACTCTGGTCATTGAATTCAGATTATCAGAAATTCAGATGTCCTTTTGATGTAGATAACATTAAAACTGCTTTATGGTTAAATATGTTAAAAAATAAAACTAGTAACTAGTAACTAGTAACACTGGAATTAATAAAATAAATTTAACAGTCACCAAGGTGAAAATGGTTTTAAAGACATAAAGGGTGCTTTATTTTTGATAGTGCAAAAAGATATTAAAGGATTTTTAGTTGTTTTTAAAAACAGTTTTTAAAATGTTATATTTATAAGGTTACAGGATATTAGTGCTTATATTATATTGTTAATGTTAGTACTTAAAAAGCTAAAATTTAAGATCACAGCCATAACCTCCATATGCTAACCAAAAGTTGAGATGCTTATTTTTTTAATAATACAGTAAGGTAATGCATCCTTGTTTTTGCTAAATTTGGTAACATTAAGCTATTTAGATAAATTGAGCCACATAGACGTGTCATGTTTCCTGAAAAGGAGCTTCAATTTAAAATCATTATTTTTAATGCTAAACCTGACAATGTAAAGTTCTAGTTTTATAAAGGCTGTTAACATATTGTAAGATGTTAAGAAATAGAGGTTACTAGCGATCCTTATTAATAGAATGTTGGTTATATTCAAGCTCAGTACTAATGATTGATAATAGGGATAAACCTTATCCAGTCCCCTGTATAGGTTTTCAAAGGTTAACCTTAAAACAAGTAACTGAAAATAACGTTGTTTATTCAGATCTACCAAGGCAGACTTCTAATACTACGGAGATCTGTAGAATACAGCCTTTAAAATGTTAACTGAAAAGCTAACATAAGGTTAGAAACATAAGGTCTCTAAAGAAGATTATGGGGCACCATGGATTGTGATGACGCTGACCAGTGAGCAAGATAGTCAAATGTAATGACTGATGCCAGCCAGGACCAGGCTGAGACTGTGGACAGGTGTCAGGGTACAGAAAAAATTGATTGTACCACCTTTTCCTGGGCAAAATAAAATCAGTTTTTTCCACTTCCCTCTTCCACAGAGAGAAAGAAAACTCCCACTTTGTATACCTGACAAAGATTTATTCTGCTCCCAATGCTATAGAGACTTGGCTATGGATAACTGTATGTGGACTGGTCCCTGTCATTTTTTAATTGATTCAAAAGTTACATAAAAGTCATCCTTATCAATCTCTGATATTATTGATGGCTGAGTGTTATACATAGGTTTTCCCACCTGTCTGGTCCCATAGCCATGCCAGCCCCAAATAACACACAGAGACACTGTATTAGATAAAATGCTGTTGGTCTTTTACTAGCATTACTTATTGGCTAGCTCTGTCTTAAATATTAACCCATTTATATTAATCTAAGTATTTCCACATGGTCTTATCTTACCAGAGAGAAAGCCCAGTGTACTGCCCTGTTGGTCTTGAAACTCCCTATTTTGTCCTCTCTCTTCCTAATCCCACCTATCTTCCTTTCCTATTGGCCAACAGTGCTTTATTCGTTAACCAATAAGAGAAACATATTTACAAAACGACATCTCCCATCAGCTCCTCTTTTCTGTCTCAAATAAAAAGAAGGGTTTTAACTTTAACATAGTAAAATATATAACAAAACAGTTATCAAATAACCACAGTTAGCAATATTTACTCCATTAACATTTAGTAAGATTTAAAGAAAATATTTTATCATCTATCTATCTTTGTGAATCTAAAGACCTATATGTAACTTATCTTTAATCCTAATTATGGAAAACTGTAACCATAACTATCTGTCTTCAACTCCGTCAACGACAATAGAAGGATAATATGTAAACTCTAGAAATGACAGAGACTACTTGCCTGGTCAGTCACCTGAAGTTCTTCTATAATGTACCATCTTCTGTTCATAGGCCATAGTGTGTCAGGCAGACTCCTCAGCAAAGCAAGAAACTTTAAACTGTCCACCTGTATTGGCAGTTTGCCAGTCACTTTTCTCTGTGGCCTCAGAAAGTTTGGCAGACTCTTCCATAAAGCAGGAACTCTGTAGCAATGCCCATCTTGTATTAGCAGCCACTTTTATGTGGGTCCTGCAGTCCAGTTTATACAGCATAAAGTCAAACAGTCCAGACAAGAGCAGTATCTTGCTCAAATGTCTAGTCTTGCCATATTGAAAGCAAACTCCATAATGAGTTTCTTCGATGTCCATCTTCCTTTCTGACACAGGTAGTGTTACCAGGAACAGTTGTGCCTCACTGTCAAGAAAAATCCTAAACATTTTGAAATGTTTGAAGAATGCCTATCCATCTCAAATACATCTCTGTATATCTAGAAATCCTAACTAACTTAACTGTAAGTTTTGACCATTATATGTAACTATAATCTGTACTAAATTACACATTACATTTCTAAATGAGCTATATAACACAATATCTAAACAAGAGGAGAAATATACACAAAATCACAAAATTGACCTTAAATTTGTATCAATAAATGAAAATCCATTCCAAAACAATGTATTCATATCTAAACTTTAATTCCCTTTTTACCTTTAGAGAGAATTGTTGTGGTCATTAAACATTTATAACTAATCCCATTAAAATGAAAACATTTATAGACAATATTTGAGAATTTGGACATTATTCTTTCCAAACTGCTTCCTGCTGATAGGGGGCGCTGTCATGGGGATCCTAAGAAGACACAGAAATCTTGGCTGTAGTCTGTAAGGCTGCCTTGTTCAAGCTGTTTTGAATGTTGGATAACCTGGGACACTGCTTCAGGGGGTCTTGCTTGATCAAACCATGTTAGTCTGGAAGGAATCCACAGCTTTTCTTTTTCTATGGAAACAAAAATAGAAATCCTTTTCCCCAGTAACCTGCCCTTGGACTTAAATTTTGGACTCAAATCATTTTAACATATATAAAATGGAATGATTTAGCAGGATTGATAGTCAAATGTGTTATAGCAATTATTTCTTTCTTAGTAATTGAGCAATTTCAAGACAATATCATAGCATACAGTATCCAGACTCTTTGTGTGCTTTCTACCTCCATGTGGCTTTATTTCTTCTGCTTTTATTTTTTCATTTTTTGAGATAGAGTTCCTCTGTGTAACTTTTGCCTGTCCTGGAATTAACTCTTTATACCATGTTTACTTTGAAATCATAGAGATCTACTTGCCTCTACCTCCTGAGTGCTGGAATTAAAGGTGTGTGCCACCAAACACAACTTCTCTCTTTTTATTATTCATTTTTAAAACCATTTTATTCTGTTTCTTTTTCTCTATCAAGCCTACATATATTTTAAAACACACTGTAAACCTTTAGAGGATTTTTAAAATCTGAATCTGTCTTTACTGTAAATCTTTATCTTTTTCTGGCCACGAGTCTTTTTTTCTGGTAAACAACGTTGGTCAAATGAAAGCCACAGCTGTATTAGCCATGGTCTATCAATTATGGTGGCAGGTACCTTTACCGCCAGAACTGAGTGCTGTGCTCACTGCCATGGTCTATGTTGCCATCTAGCAGCATGTTTCCGGTATGGAGATGTGGTGACTGCCATTGCCAGCTCTCATACACACCAGTAGTTAGCAGAGCTCTTTAAAAGCCTTTTGGTTTTTTGCCACTTATGCTGAGTCAGGAAACCTTCCTTAAAGGAGCTGTGCAAATTTCTGCTTGTCTCTAGCAAAACAGAGTCCCATAGAGAAAAACGTTGCTGCCAAGAAGCCTAGTTTCTCATTGTTCTTTTGTTTTTAAACCCCTTTTTAAGCTTTTGTCAAGTTTTAAGTGAAAGTTCTTATGTCCACATTGAGGCACCATTTTGATATGCTTTCCCACTTGCCTGGTCCCAGAGCCACGCCAGCCCCAAATAACACACAGAGATACTGTATTAGATAAAATGCTATTGGCCTGTTACTAGCATTTCTTATTAGCTAGTTCTGTCTTAAATATTAACCCATTTATATTAATCTAAATATTTTTACATGGTCTTATTTTACCAGAGGGAGAGTCCAGCATACTGCCCTGTTGGTCTTACATCTTGAAACTCCTCCCTGCTTCTCCCTCTCTCCTCCTAGTTTCCAATTGGCCAACAGTGCTTTATTCATTAACCAATACAAGAAACATATTTACAGAATGACATCTCCCATCAGCTGGGCTAGCCATAATTTTGTCAGCTTGGCAGTATTAGGCAGCCTTTAAAAAAAATATTCTATTTATTTGCATTGGTGTTTTGCCTGCATGTATGTCTATATAAGAGTGTCAAGTCTTAAGAGTTACAGACAATTATTAGCTGGTATGTGGGTGCTGGGAATTGAACCTAGGTCCTTGGAAAAGCAGTCAATGCTCTTAACCACTGAGCCATCTCTCCAGCCCCCTTAGGCAGCCTTGATACAACTCCTAAGTAAGGTTTTAAAGATAAAGATGTATGTCTTAAAAATATAAAAATAATTTAAAAGACAAATTCAGACCTTAACATTTAATAAAGTTCTGATAAGCTAATAGAGCAGTGACTACCTGCTGTTCAGTCACAAACTCAAGGATTTATTATTTATTTTGGTTGTCACCTAACTATAAATGTAAAGGGCTTTTCATCAGCCTTAAGGCACCTCTGTCCAATCTATACCTGCATCTCTCTATACAGAAAAAAAATGTACAAGCTTCTAACCCAAATCTGTAGTTTTTGCTATGACTCAAAGGTATAAGTATATTCTTGCTGTTTTACAGATACCCAATATCTGCTTTTTCTGCAACGTTGGCTCAATACAGATTGGTAATGATAATATATCTAAAACTTTTTTGCCCTGGATCAAAAGTCATAAAGCTCAGATTCACTTCTCACAGGACAAAAGGACTCCAGATAAGTACTGTTTTTGTTATCTCACCTGTCTGTTCCTGAGGATGTGCCTTTCTCCCTGGTCTTGGAACTCCTGTCCTTGATCACTAAAACTATGGGCCTAAGAGTTCCAATTACGTATATAAGTTTTAACTTCTGTTCTCAGTTTAAACATGTCTCAACAAATATCTGCTTCTGGCAGATGAACATCAGTTGCTGACTACAGCCTGCTCCTAAATACTGCTAGCCCTGGACTTGCGGTAGATGTGAACCAGTCTAGCTGATGTGAACACTTCCCATATCTAGATGCCTCTGATAAATGTCCAGTTTTCTCAGTCCCACCCCCTTCTTTGACTAGCATCTCAGCCTTCTTGGGCCCCTGTCAACACCCCAAAAGTTAGCTGGAAATAGTACAGGAAAGAAAACTTGCCCTTTTCCCTGAGATGCTAAGTCAAAAGAAACTTCCCATAATCCATAAAGGTGACTTGTTGTGCCTGCATCGCTTGTTCCACGAGGGTTATAGTATTGCAACATTCAAGCAAAAGCTTTTGCAGTGAGGTGAGGTCTGAATTGCAGGGGAAAATGGCATAAAGGTGTTTTAATTCATCCTTGATAATTTTAGATAAGGTAATAGCCAATTACTATCTCCCAATAATTTTTGAAAGTCATTGAGTGTACGAAGCCTGTCTAATCTCAGGGTGATTTTTTTTTTTTAGATATTATCTTGTCTTCAAACATCTGAAAATCTTAATTGAGATCTCTGAGTTGCACTTTCCTGGGGCTATCTGTAACCCCTATTTTTGTTAGAGCATCACACAGTTCTTTATAACAAGATAATACCGTATCCCCCTTTTGTCCAGCTAAAAGGTTATCATCCATATAATGTATAATATATATCTGTGACCATGAGTCTCTAACTATTTGAATGGTGGATGCAACAAAGGACTGCCGAGAGTGTGGGACTATTGGCCATACCTTGGGGAAGAACACACCTTCGGTACCAGTGCATGGGTGCTTGAAAATTTGGAGAAGTGAGACTAAAGGCAAAATGTTTTTTGGTCATCTGGATGCAAAGGTATAGTAAAGAAGCAGTCCTTTGTACACGCCCAACCTGGACCAGCAAGGAAGATGCGACTCTGGAAAGATCTTCTTCATGCAGTTTTAATCAGAATCCTTGAACATGTTTCTTCTGACCCCGGGGAAATGCCTGGGCATGCTTAAATTGCCTTGTGCTGACCAACCCCAGTGAGCCACGTAGACCCTGCATATAGGCTACTCTAACTCGGAAGCAAACAAGCTGAACAGACTTAACCAAATAAGGACTTGTTCACACCAGAGAGCACTCACCATCAGGGAGGTGGAAGGCGGAAGCCAGCGCCATCTTTAAGGAGTGGCACTTTACAGCTCTCTATATTCCTTAAGGTCAGTTATGATTTTTAAATATCCCAAGGGGACTGCATAAGGGGAGGGGAGGCCCAGCTTTAGGGCCCCATCAGAACCATAGTTTTATTTACAGCTCTAAGGTCCTGCAGCAGAGGCCATTTTTCTGATTTCTATTTAATAATAAAGATGGAGGTATTTCATGGAGAAGTTCTAGGTAGAATGTGGCCAGCCTCAAGCTGTTCCTGTACCAGCCATTGTTCCATATATACTGCCTCATCAATTATACTTTTAACCTCTTTGATTACGTTAAAGTGGAAACCTGTATGATGTCGCCATGCATCCCCTTGCACATCTGTTGTTTCAGAGATAGGAAAGACAGTTACATTCTCTGGCTTTGTCTGTTGCTGATGGGTAAGAGAAATCCTGGGTGCAGCTCCTTTAAGGGGGGGCCTGGTGGTGATCCTTTGATAAGTGTTGGATGATTTTTCAGTCTTTAAAAGTTTCTAATTGGGCAATTAATTCTTGATGTCCTTTTTTTTTAAGTGAATTTGTTCCTTAAGATAATGAATTTTATCCTGTAATTCTTTCTGGGGCTTTAGACTGGGCAAACTAGAGGAGGAACTGTGGGAGGAGTATAGGAGTCAGGCCACTCTGACTCATGATATCCTGCAGTTTCCTCCTCCAAGTCCTCCCAATCCTCATCACTAAACTAGTCATCTGTGGATGATCTGTCTCTAGTGAAACTTTTATGATGAAGATATACATATTTGGTTTAGCTCCTAAATCTCTAGTCTTGGGTTTATACTGGGTCTTTTTTACATGTAGTAAACATGTAAGTCAGCCACGTCTGACAAAATAGACAAGGATGACATAGGCAAATGAATGACAAAATTACAGGAGTCAGCCGTGTCTGCAGCTGTCAATATAGAGATAAACATATGGTGTGAAATAAATAAGCCTAGTATAAATATATCCTGAGTAAAAGAGCAACTGGCTATTTGCCATGAAGCAATAGAGAGGAGAACACTTGGAGACTCTCTTACTTGGGACATACGAATAGCCGAAGACTGTGACCCTCAAGACAGACATCGAGCCTTATTCCTGAAGGCAACCCAAAACCAGATCGAGATGTGAACCTCGAAGCCTCCACTCAGGTCGTATAACTCATTATTTGGTGTGATGTTCAATTAATTGAGAGATGTTATGTGGTTCTCCTGGACTACTTGGTTGTTACTTGGATTTTTATGTATTCTTGCCATTAAGATCTTTCTGTGTGATGTGTGGATTGAAGTGTTCATTAAAGCTAATTCAAAACCAACAGCCTGTGTCAGTCTGTCCTTTCAGTATCCAGAGTCAGTGATTCTGATTCCGACTATAGAATCACATTCCTCGCTCTGTGTTCTCAACATTACACTTTTATCTTGGGTTTGTGGGTTAGCCTTTTTCATATCATCAGTAGCACTCTAATAGGACATGAGGTCCTTTCTGTCATTGGGCTGTTCCTCTGAGTCTTTTTTCTGAGGTTCAAATTTTTTTCCCAAGGTCAAAGCTACATGATTTAAGACATTTTTCTTCCTCTTCTCTAATATTGGCAACAAGAGGGTCAATTTGTTTGTGAGAAATTATTTCTTCAACTAAATTTCAATACGACAATGCTTTTATGGGGATTTTTTTTTCAAGTCTAGAAGTCTTATAATAATCTTTTAATGCGTCTCCTACTCTTTCCCATCCTTTCCATCTATTGTTCCCTCAGTGGGAAACCATGAACAAACCTCTTTAATAAAAATAAAAAAAAATTGAGGAGATCTTGCACTTTAAGCCTAACCCCTTTAGCCTTGAGTGCCTTCTTGATGCCTTCAACAAACAACTAATGTTGACTTCTCTCTTGTCCCATTTGCGCAGCTCACTTAGCAAGGTCTCAAGGCTGCAGGCTCCCATCTGCGAGGGAGGATGTGAGGGAGGCAGAAGGTCATTCCAAGCAGAATGCAGGTGTTCTGCTGTAACATAAGTTGCTATACAATAATCTTGAAGCTGGGGCTCTTCCAGAGTTAGGCTGCATCATATTCTTAACAAGAAAACAGCCAGTATGTTAGTATCTAAGCGAGTAATAGGAAAGATGGCTGCTAAGATATTAGATTTGCTCTGGGGTTCCCCACACTCTGGCCCAATATGCTTAACTCCTGGATGGTTCCTGGGCTCTGTGATCTCCCTCCTTGCCCTGACTCAGCTCTGCAGACACTGCCTGCTGCTCCCCTTCACCTGCATCCCACTTCCCAGCTCTGATTCACAGAAGCACAAAAGATCTCTGTACTCATTTCCTGTTCTCCTTTGGTCCTTGTCTGCCCTTCTGATGCCCTGCTGCACCCTCGGACCACAGCAGGACCCCAGCAGCCCAGGTCATGGGGCCTCCAGCAGCTTTGGTCCCAGGACTTGAGTCTCCTTCCTCCTTGAATGGTTGCTCCAGGCTGAATCAGACTGGCCTGCTGTTGGGTCCTTCAGCACTTAGGCTGCATTGCCTCTGAGAACTTCTGGTCCTGCTCTTATTGAAAAAACAAGTACCTGCTGCTGCCTTCCCTGCCCTACCTGTTCAGGCACAGCTGCCACTTTGGAGTATCCTGGGCTCACAGGGGTGTTCCATTGGCTTTCCTCCCAGCACTGACTGGGGATGTCTCCATGCTTGGCTTGTGTTTGCTGCTGGACACGGAGGTAGCCCCTGACTGTGTTGCCCGGGCTGGCCTCAGACCCTTCAGGAGATGCCCTCCCTACCCAAGTGCCTGGATGACAGGTGTGTGCTACCAACCTGGTTAGAAAATAGGTTGAATAAAAGACAGGGATCTGAGTTTCTCCCTACTTCAAACAGTGGGGACATCGACAGAGTATCCAGTCATCTTGAATTATGTGTGACAGTGAGGGACTCCATGAGGACACTGCCACCCTGAGGACATGGCTTTGTTAACAAAACCAGGCAGCATGCAAAGATGTCAGAGAGGTTACAAACCAGGGTGCCAGCCTGTGGCCACTCAATGGTAGGGTACTCACGGCACTGTGAGGGCCCAAGTTCCATCCCTGACATAGCACTAAGCAAACATGTGCTGGGGATATAGCTCAGTATTTGGGTAATTTTCTAACATATGTGAGGATCTGTGCTCCATCCCCATGACTAAACCCCAATACCTACAAAATCCCACCAGGTCCAGGGATCACTGTCGACACTGAGGACCTCAGTGCAATTATCAAGACCTCTTGGTACTAGAAGAGAAACAATTCCCCAAGTTGTCCTTGACCCCCACCCTACCCTCTCTGAACTCACACACACACACACACACACACACACACACACACACAGAGAGAGAGAGAGAGAGAGAGAGAGAGAGAGAGAGAGAGAGAGAGAGAGAAAGTGTATCTAAAAAAACCAAGAAGCAGAGCAGATACTGGTATACACCTTGAAACCTAGCATGTGGGAGGCTGAGGCAGAGGCAGGTGGATCTCTAGAAGTTAGATATCAGCCTGGAATATAAAGTTCCAGGACCCCAGAAACCTTTCTCAAAAACAAAACAATACAAATTAATTGAGCCTAAGGAGCATTTGCTACTCTTTCATGGTATCTGAATTTGTTTCTCCCACACTGGGAGTCTATTCTGGTTTCCCAGTGGGACTTGGACATGTGGTCTTGTGCTGCTGCACCCATGCACAGTGGAGACTACAGCTTCCTACAGGAATGCAGGTCTGGCCTCCAGACACGCACCTTCAAGTATCCTGCCCTGCCTTCAATAAAAGGCAAGTTTCTCAGGTCTACACCTACAAAGAAGTGAGTACCACTTAGAATAGAAACAGGTGAGGGTGTTCACTGCAGTCAGAAAGCAAGACAAGCACAGAATTTAGTATCTCCTGGGCAAAGGGGGGTGTGAGTGAATGTGGCTTCTAGTCCCTCTCCAAGCAATGTAAATTTTGAGCAGCAAGCTGGGAAAAAGGTACCATATCGACCCACTCCTTCTAGCACTATGGATCTTGCAGAAGGGAATGCTTCTACTGCCAGGGGTCCTCACTTTGATGTCAGATAGTGCATGCCCATAAGGTGCCCCACCTCTCTGTTGAGCTACTGTTACCTCCAATCAGCATCACAAAAACCCTAAAATGAGAGCTTTTACAAAAAGTGGTGTGGCAGTGATGAAACCATGATAAAAGGGAACAAAGACCCCATAGTTCTTCTCTTTGGGACACTTGCTGTGACCCCTGCTTCTGTTTCTTTCAACTGACTTTTCCAGTCAAACACCAGGAGAGGGTCCTTGTTCCTATTTTGCAAAAATGAACTGAAGTAGGTGCTTCCCTTGGAGATGGATCTAGGCTGTGTAGAATCAGGAAGTGTGGCTCAGATGCAAGGTTTGTGATCTATATCTTAGCACATGCTAGGCCCAGTCTTCCCCAGCCCCCCCCCCTCCAAGAGATAAAAAAGACAAGTCTTTGTCTAGAATGTTACCCTCTACAGTAGCTCTTAATCCAGATTTGGCTCTCAAACTGTCCTGATGTCTGGCGCTATGTCCTTCTTTCACATTCCCCACCCCCACCCACAGGGCTACCTTGTGATACTGCAGTTTCACCAGCTTGCATTATCTTGAGTGTGTTGACCAAAGATGATAACAGGTGGCATGTGGAATGGGTCAAAGGGAGAATAGATGTTGAGTGTGACAATCTGGCTACTGTATCTACTGACCTCAGTATGTTCTAGGGCATCTGTAGGAGTTGGGAAAGAAGTAGAAGACCTTGGTTGATAGTGTTAGCTGCTGGGTGGTAGAAGGAATCACCCATGAGGGACCAGGACAGGTGGGCCAGCTGAAGGAGCCTGGTGACACAGCAGGGCCATTGTCTCTCTAGCCCTTGAATCACCAGAAACTGGGGTTTGGTGATTCTGCCTACATCTGGGAACAAACTGTTACTTTTCTTTCAAGGTTAGATGTACCATACTGAATCCTCAGAGGTTGCCCAATCACCATGCCTCTGATAAACTGCTTTATTTCCTCCACTGTCCCAGGACCCAATGTACCCATCCTTTCCTACATGCATAATGTTGAGGTGTGTGTGTGTGTGTGTGTGTGTGTGTGTGTTTTCTTTCCTTGGCCTTTTGGGCCCATCCTGTAATTTTATCAAGATTTGGGTAATTCCACGGGTAAGATAAAAGTTAAAAATTGGAAAGTTCAAGGGGTTTAGCTCTCATTACAGAACAGCTGTGTGTAATTGAAGAATTGTATTATAATTGGGGCTCCTTCCCTCTCCCACCCACTCCCCTTCTCTCTCACCCACACATTCATGCCAGTGATACTGGATTAGTTTTGGTGGAAGGTGAGGGTAGGATGCGAGAAGGCCTTGGTGCTGAGTGCAAATCTGCCAGTTTTTGTTTGGTTTCTCTGTGTAGCCATGTCTGTCCTTGAACTGTGTAACCCAGGTGGGCCACCAATTCTTAGGCTCCAGAATTCTGGGAACACGGGCCTGGCTGCCTGCCTGCATGCCTGCCTGAGTGGCTGGCCAGCTCTAGCTAAAAGTTGGGATTTTTCTCTATGTAGCTTGGGAGTCTGGCCTAAAAGTCATTCTTTAGATCAGATCGGGCTGGCCTCAAAGTCAAAGAGCTCCATCTGTCTCTCTCTGTCTTTGCCTCTGGGTGGCTGGATTAAAGGCGTGTGCCACCACCACCCAGCTAGCTCTGCTTCGATATACTTAGCTATACATATATATGTCTTGCATTCCAGTTAAACATTTGTTGGAGGTATGGAAGCCTTCATTACTGGTTTGAATTCATTTATTTTCACGTTTGTGAGGTGGAAAAAATAAAATGAACTTTACATGAGGATTACTTCATATTTTAACTGGCTTTTTTTTTTTTAAGGGAGGGTCTGTGTCCTGGTGTCCTGTGTCTTTATCTGTGCCCCACCCCACAGTATGGCCCAGGGCTTTGTTTCTGAGTACTGCTATGAAAGCAGTGAGCTACTCCAAAGTACTCTGCCTCTACGGATGAGCTTGCTCTTACTATATAGCACATAGCACAAACGGGGAGACATGCATGAAATCCATGCCCTGTCAGACAGTAAAGAGGACTTCCCTGGCAGTGGGGCTTTTACAAAGACTGGTGCTGAGTCTCTTATGTGTGTACTTGTGAATTTATTGTGAAGTTTTAACCAGCTGAACTGTGAAACGTTGTTTGTTCTCTTGTCTCTTTCTTGGCATTTTATTTATTTAATTTTTACATTTTCTTTTGTGTGGGCCTCTCATCTGCCTGCCTGCCCTGCCTGCATGCTCACAGCTTCACCGTGGAAGGCTTCCCATTTAGAGTTTGTTGATTTTGTGCTGGGAGATACAGATTTTAGCTTTTCAAGGCAAGTTTTCTCTGTATAGCCTTGGCTGTCCTGAATCTCAGTCTGTAATTCACAGAGATCTCCCTCACACAGGCTCTTGAGTGCTGGCATTAAAAGCATACATCACCACCACCCAGTGATTTTTACCTTTCAAATCTATATATGTTTGTATGTATGTACTTGTGTGTGTCTGTCTATCTATCTTTACTTACTTATTTTTCTATTATGTCTACACATACAGAGAATCCAAATCCTCTGGCCTCACTACACCAACAAAGTTAAAATAGTTAACCTGCCATTAATAAAGAAAAACAGCAAAAGTAAATAAATAAAGAAAAGCAAAGGGAACCTGGCCTGGCCATGGGCCGAAGCTTCAGGTGTTGTGTTAGAAAGCTGAGGTAGTAGAGAAGTGTGGGCATACACAGAACAAACCAAGTTCTGAAGGTTGTTGGCACTTGGGTTAGCATGACAAGAAGCCTGGGTACTGATTGCAAAGCATGTCTGTCTGTCTCTTTCTCTCTCTCTCTATCTTTCTTCTTCTTCTTCTTCTTCTTCTTCTTCTTCTTCTTCTTCTTCTTCTTCTTCTTCTTCTTCTTCTTCTTCTTCTTCTTCTTCTTCTTCTTCTTCTTCTTCTTCTTCTTCTTTTTCTTGTTACAAAATTTTTATTTTGTAATAATTATTTGGGTTTTCAAAAGACAGGGCTTTCTCTCAAAATAATTTTTTTTTTTTGGTTTGGTTTTGTGTTTTGTTTGTTTATTTGTAACCTCTTTAGCTCATCCTGGAACTAGTTCCATAAACCAGGTAGAGATGAGCCTGCTTCTGAGCTCCCCCTCACCCCTTTGAGTGAGCTCTGAGATGAAATGCATGTGGACACCATGGCCTGGCTTGTTTTTAGTTTTTGTTTTTGTGTTTGTTGGATGTTGGTGGGTTGGATTAGGGTTTAATTTTTCTCTTTTTATCATTTTTTTTTTTTTAATTTTCTACATTGTATTCTGATCACAGTTTCCCTTCCCACAATTCCTTCCACCCTCCCAGCCATACCACCCTGGGTGGGGCCTGCCCTTAGTTGTGGTTTATATACTCAGTATGACTCTTGTTGGAAAATATATATATATACACACACATATATATACATATATTTCCTTTAAAGAGGTTATCAACTGGAGGCAAGCCACTGCCTCCCTCCGTGTTTGCAGTAAGGTGTGTGCCTGCTTAAAACAAACAAGCCAACAAACAAACCGAAAAATAGGGCCTGCCTGCACAGAAATAAGCAAGATGGATCACCATTGCTGAGAGGAACAATGTACAGAAGCCTCCAGTCTCTAAACAAAAAGTAATCTCCAGTTGATAACCTGTGTAGCCCCTGCTGTACTGGAACTTGCTCAGTAAACCATGCTTGTCTATTCCTTCCTAATTATTATTATTAATCTTGTTGTCTAGTAGACTTTTCTCATTAATTATTTAATATCCATTTATTTATTTATTTGTTTATTTACTTACTTACTTATATATTTATTTTAAGACAGGGTTTCTTTGTGTAGCCTCTGCTTTCCTGGAACTCACTCTGTATACCAGTCTGCCCTCATACTAACAAAGATCCATGTACCTCTACCTTTTGTGTGTTGGGATGAAAGGTGAGAGTCACCACTGTCTGTTTAGACACAAATTTCTATGTAGCTTACCCATGTCTCCAATAGACGACCCAGCACTCTTCCTTCAGCGCACAGCTTCAACCTCTCTTTCTTCCTCCACACACTGTGCACAGACCATTACACAATGCAGACTGGGATGATTCTTTTATTCAACAAATGGCAGGATTACCAAAATATTAAAAATAAACGGAACCTTTCTAGAATGCAATACATGACGTACTTCCTGTGGTATCTGGCTGAGGTCAGGAGACCTGAGGGTACTTTTTACCTGGTTGTCACAGGGCCCTCATATATCTTTATTCTGATTCCTGTTAAATTCTTGATATATGAATAATAAAAATGTCATCTCCATAGTAAGGTGAATACTCAGAGAAGGTGGGGCCGGGAAGAATACTTCTATCTATGGTCACTAAGGTGAACCAGAACAGGGTCCTCAGTGAGCAGATATGGAAACAACTGCATTATTCAATGCTCTCCACTTGAAAAGGAGTGATAGAATGGATTTCTCTGTATCTGTAGAAAGTGGATTTATTGGACTGTCTCACAGACTCTGGGGCAGTTACAGCAACAATTGTGCCAACCAATTTAACTTTGCAGAATTCGATATTTATTTGGTTTATGGGTGTGGATGTCTCAGCTTGTCTTCAGTATATACAAGTATTTCAGTTTAAAAGGCTTTAAAGCTATAACGGGATAGACTCAGCAGGATCCACATGGCATTAATTCTGAGGAGAACATAAAGGTTTTCTCCAAGTGTTGTGGTAATTTGTTTGTGCTTTAACAAGTGAAGATTGCCAGTTGGTGGTGACATATGCCATTAATTACAGCACTTGAGAGGCAAAGGCTGGTGGATCCCTTTGTTTTTGATTGAGTTCCAAATGCACACAGAGAAACCTTGTCTCAAAACAACAACAAACACACAAACAAACAACAAATCTAAACAAACAAACAAACAAACAAAAAACCAAACTTGCTTCAAGACCACAGCATTGAGCTAGGCAGAGTTAGACATAGAGGACAGGCCGTGATGGAGCACACCTTCAATCCCAGAACAAAGGACACATAATCAGGTGGATCTCTGTAATTTCAGGCCTGCCCCAGGCTACACCAAATTGATCCAGTCTAAAAGAGAAATAGAGACAGGTGTGGCCCATTCCATTTTCCCTGTACTTGAGTGGTGGAGACAGAAGTGATATGGCTGGGAGACCTGAGAAATATAAAGGGGAAGGAGGCAGAAGCTCATTGTGTTCTGATGAAGCCCCCTAGTGTCATCATGGTCTGTCTCTGTGATCTGAGGATTCAGTATAGGTAAGAGCTAGGGGATGACTGCTCTGCTTCTCTGATATGTCATCATTAACCTTGTATCTGAATCAAGGTTTTTATTATGAAGACCAACTAGAATTAGCTTTACAATCTCCAGTGTAGAGTAGTGTGTCAAAGATAAATTAGTGTAGAAGACTATAATTGATGGTAATAGAATTGATGGTATAAATCTTTACCAATTTACTAAGTTTTTTGCTATACTTTGCATGTCTGTGCAGGAGAATGTTTTGTATGTGTATACAGGTTATAGAATATAGATAATTATGTTATGCTTGAGTGTCAGTATCTGAACTGCAGTCATACCCAAAACAATGATGTGCTGAGTTCCCTGCAAAGATTCACATGTTTTATCTGATGAGTCAAAACTCTTCCATAGATTAGCAACAAAATTGAAATAAATGAAGAAGTAAACAATGGTTTGTGGGACGATGAAGCATCAAAATTAAGATGCTGTACATGGTGAGTTTCCAACATAAAATGAATACAATCCAATGAAAATGAAGAACAATTTATAACAAACTGCTTATTACAAAGGTGCATTACATTTTTTTTGAAATACTCAGTATGCTCAATGGGATTATGAAAGGACAGTACACAAATTGACATATTATGACTTCTTTACTTAACACAAAACAATAACGACCAAATAGGTACAATGATTGTAAAAGAATAAGGGGGATGGAGAGAATAAGCTAATAAAAGAGGCCAGAAAATGTCATCAACTATTAATCCACAGAACAAAAGAAACTTATCCAGGAAATGTGTGATCTTGACCACTGTTATCCAAATACCTATGAATCCATCTGTACACCAATTAAATAAACAGAGACTTCAAAACACCAATTAAATCCACTCAAAGTGACCCTTCAGCTCTTTTGACCTTACAGCTACTGATAATGGATTCCAATAACATAAGGTCCGTGCTTTAGAGCTCCCTCTGTATAAAATGATGATCTCCTGCTATGGCCCTGCAGCCCTTTATTCCTTTTTATGATTTCAGTTAAATGCAGCCCCACTGATGCCCACTCACAAAACAACATGGAAGAATTATATAAAATATGCTTCCTGCACATTGATTATGGCCCAAAATGAGGATCATGTCCTAAGTCCTGAGAAACCATACACACCTGAGAAATCTCTGCAGCCTAGAAACTCCTTTTGTCCCCTGGAATTAAACTTCACTAAATCACACTATCTTGACTGCTGGTAGTAGATATGTAAAATAATTTAATCTTGTATTGCAGAGAGACAATACACATCACCATTTTTTCTACCACATTCTCATATATTTATAAGACAAACCTGAAAGTGGAATGGAATACTCAGAACTTCAAGAAACCAGATCTTCAGATTACCAATCTCTGCAGCCATTGCAAACCAAAAGCAGTGCCTGTTTGTGCACCCTGCACAGGGATGTAACAAGCATGACATCCTCCCATGGCAGGGCTGCACTCTCCCCTTTAACAATAAATAGACGCACAGGGACGATGGGAGATATCATTCTGTCAATATGTTCTTTGTATTGGTTAATGAATAAAGCACTGTTGGCCAATAGGAAAGGAAGATAGGAGGGACTGGGAGACAAGGAAGAAAGAGGAAGGAGGAGTCAGCATGTAGAGACCGGAGACAACAGAGGTCTGTGCCCGTTCTCCAGTAAGATCATCCACGTGAAAATACTTAGATTAATAGAAATGGGTTAATCATTAAGACAGAGCTAGCCTATATGAAAATAGGAGGGCTGGTGTGGAAGTGGGCCCAGGATGGCATGGAAAAACCTTACTCCCTACACAGGGAGGCTCAGACGACAAGCATAACTGCCTAGATCAACACATGGACCAAGAGAACCACAGTCTGTCTTATTAGTCATACAAATCCCTGCAGAGATGGCAGCTCAGCACATCTGCTTTGGAGACCCTACACTCACCATGATGTAGTCTGTGCTCTTCCTTACAACCTGCTAGAACAGAAAGAGAAGAGTATCTTGGAGAGAAGCCATCCCAGAGTCCCTCATTGTCTGGGAGCACCCACTGAGCATACAATATTAGAATCCTTCCTACCAGGTGATCAGATGTCAGCGACTCAGATAGCATAATTCTTACATCTCTGAACTACCAGTCCAGCAGACAGGGGGCTAGTCAAGAAAGCTTGTGTTTTAGTATACATTGCTCTAATGTACTGGAACACAACTTGCTCATAAAGCAAATCACAGTGTCCTTTGTGTGCACATTCCATTACACACTCATTGTTCATGGCTGCTAACCATTGACCTCATAGCTAGGAAATATTTCAGCCAAATGTATGTCACCTTCAAAAGTTCACTGTTTTTAGTGTGTAACTCCTGTTTAAGAAAAGCAGGCTGTCAATTAAAAAACAATGAAGAATCCTGGTAGGGCATGTGGGCAGGAAAGTGTATGTGAATTAGATGTAGTCATGATCTAAAAAAATATTTTAAAAGAGCTTCCTGGACATGTGCTCCAGATTCTAAGGATTTCTATTCGTGCACACCCAGGATTTCTCAGACTTTTTCTTCTCAGATTGTATATCCAAAACCACAAAAATAAAAGTTCTGTTAGGTAGTCCGCAACAGTTTAACCAGACTTGTTTTGGCTGAAATACTGTAATTATAGCAATTTGTATTCATGATAAGGTCTCTAATCTATCCATATTCTTGATAGCCCTCATATGTGGATTCCAAGAAACTGCCCACTGGGACAATTGTGGATTATCTAGGAACAATTACCTAATTCCACATTGCTCACTCTACTGTTGAAGGAGGAAATTTCAGCCTCCATCCTGCCTCTTGCTTCCTGCAGTGTCACTCTACCAGTATCAAAGCTTGTCATGAAATCAATCCTTGCACAAGAAACCTTTTATTTGTAAGTCCCCACAATAATAAAAAATCTTAGATTTCACTCATTATCTGGTCTATTTTTTCTTCTTACTGACCACCCAAGGGCCAGAATGAAAGGAGGTGCAAGATTTTCTTTCCAGCACTGGGCAGGAAAAATAGAATTAGGAGTTCAAAGCAATTATCAATAACACAGCATATGGTAAGCCAAACTTATAAGAGACTTTGCTCTACTCAGAAATCAATAATCAATATCACTTGAGAGAAAAGTAATGAAATAAATAAAATCCTAGAAACCTAGTAGAGCAGAAAAATAGAGGTTAAAGGAGTAATGCATTTAAAAATATTCCCATAGCTGGCCGATGGTGGCACATGCCTTTTTGGCCAGCACTCAGGAGGCAGAAGCAAGCCTATCTCTTTGAGTTCAAGACCAGGCTGGTCTACAATAGCTAGTTCTGGGAGAGGATCCAATGCCACAAAGAAATCGGGTCTCAAAAAAAAAAAAAAAAAAAAAAAAAAAAAAAGAAAAAAGTGAAAGCAAAAAAAAAAAATCATTGTTATACCAATGTAATTAAAAAAAATATAGTTAACATATTTTAATATTGTAAAAATCTTATCTCTATTGACTTTGAAAAGACACACTTCACCAGTGAGAACATCACTTGCATCACAAATTATAATAGATCTTAGGAATAGAAAGCCAGTGTTATCAGCTGTCAGGGAGGGGAGGGTAAAAGCTGACAGATCAGAGATTTAGAGCATCTGGCCTCCAGAATTTTTGTCTCTAGACATTCCCCAACTACAGAGGTGATCCTGTCCTCACACCGCTTTTTCAGACTGACTGCTGTCTCTAGCAACTCTCAGATTGACTGCTCAAACTAAATCCTCTCCCTGCATGTTTTTCTGCCTCCTCCCACCTTGTCTTCCTCTCTCTGTCCAGCCATGTCACCCCTATCTCCAAATCCATACTGCTTGGATTAAAGTCTTGAAATCCCAAGTGCTTGGATCTCCTTCCTGTTAGCTGTTTGTTTTTTTTTTTTTTTTTTTTTTTTTAGACAGATTCTCTCTCTATCTCTCCCCCCCCCACTCTCTCTCTCTCTAATAACCCAGAGTGGCCTTGAACTCACAAAGATCCATCTGTCTCTATCTCCCTTGTGCTGGTATAAAAGTTGTGCCCAACCCCTGCCCTGTAAGGTAAATGCTTGAGTAATTGATCTCCAGCCTCTATGAAGAAATAGTGGCTTAGGTGTGTGGCTACCTAATGAGTTAGGTTTGTGATTCACTAGTGACTTACTGTGTATAGCTAACTAGGGACTTAGTGAATATGGCTAACTAGAAATTTAGTGTGTGTGGCTAACTAGTGCCTTAGGTGTGTGAAACTAACTAGTGACTAAGTGAGTGTGACTAACTAGTGACTTAGTATGTATGACTGATTATTTCCTTAGGTGTATGGCTAACTAGTAGTTTAGGTATGTTTTTAGTATGCTAGTGACGGTAACTAACTAGTAAGTTAGTGTTTGTGGCTAACCTGTTACTTATATTGTGTTGCTAGCTAGTAACTTAGTGTGTGTGGCAAACTATTGACTTAGGTGTGTGGCTTACTAGTGACTTAGGTGTGGCTGACCAGTAAATTAGCATGTTAGGCTAACTAGTGACTTAGTGTATGCGGCTAACTAGTGACATAGTGAATGTTACTAACTAGTAATTTAGTGTTTATGGCTGACAAGTTCCTTAGGTGTGTTGCTAACTAGGTGTGTGGTTAGTATGTTTGGTACTGTTGCTAACTAGTGACTTATTGTGTGTGTCATACTAGTTACTTAGGTGTGTGACTGACTAATGAATTAATATGTGGGGCTAACTAGTAACTTAGTGAGAGTGGATAACTACTAACTTATGTGTGTGGCTAACTAGGGACTCAGGTGTGTGGCTGAAAAATGACATAGGCATATGGCTAACTACTACCCTAATGTGTATGACTAACTAGTGACAGTGACTATGGCTAACTTGTAACTAGGTTTGTGGCTAACAAGTGACTTAGGTGTGTACATGACTAGTGATTTAGTTGTGAAGCTAACTACCAGTATATTGTTTGTGGCTAATGAGTGACTTACTTATGTGTCTGATTACTGTGTTAGGTGTTTGCTAGCTAGTGACTTAGTGTATGTGGCTAACTAGTGGCTTAAATGTGTGTGACTAACTACTGGCTTATGTGTGTATCTAACTAGTGACTGAGTGTGTGTATGTCTAATTAGTGACTTAGTTTGTGTTCCTAACTAGTGACTTATTGTATGTGCCTAACTAGTGGTTTAGATACGTAGCTGAATAGTGAATTAGCTGTATGACTAACTACTATCTTAGGATGTGTGGGTAACTAGTGACTTACACTTAACCAAGTGTGTAGCTAAATAGTGACTCAGCTTAGTACTTTGTGTTCTTCTTTCATTATAGTTATAAGAATAAATGTGTTTGGGGCTAACTAATGAATTAGGTGTGTGGCTGACTAGTGACTTGGTGACTGTGGCTAACTAGTAACTTCGGTTTGTGTCCAACTAGTGATATAGTTAATGTGGTTAACTGGTGGCATAGTATGTGTGGGTAAATAGTGAGTTAGTGTGTGAGGCTAACTAGTGACTTATACTTAACAAAGTGTGTAGCTAAATAGTGACTCAGCTTAGTACTTTGTGTTGTCCTTCCATTATAACTATAACAATAAAAGCTGGAAAAGGGGGGAGGTCCTGGGTGTGGGTTCCAAGTGAGTGGGGTCCCAAGGTAAGTGATTACGTGGGAGAACATAGCAGCTTCCAAGCAGCTGAGGGTGACCAATGCGGGAGGGCATAATACACCACGCAGATAGACCTTATTTAGAAAGGCTAGTGAGGGAGAAAGAAAGAGACATAGAGGCACTGCAAACAGAAGAGTAGAGAGAGGGAGAGGGGGGAAGAGAAGAAGGAAGGGGTAGCTGGTGCTAACCAAAAGCAGGAGAGCAAAAGCAAAAGAGAGGGGCATGCTTGCTTAAAAAGGAAAATAACACATAACTGAGTCCTTTATGCAGCCTTGTAATGAGAAACAAATAAATGACCTAGTGAATACACGATCATGCATGACCCACCCATCATTAGGGGCAGGGGCAGCTGATTGCTGGATTCCAACATTAAAATGTTGTTCTTTAGTTACAGTTATAAGAATAAAAGCTAGAAAAAGGGTGGGGGTTGTCCCAAGTGCGGGTCCCAAGTGAGTGGGGTGCTAAGGTAAGGATCCACATGGGGCAGCATAGCAGCTTCCATATCAGGTGAGGGTGACTTTGGCAGGAGGGAATAGCATGTGAGGCAGATAGAGCTTAAATGAGGAGTTTATTTCTAAAGGGGAGTAAGGGAGAGGCAGGATACATAGAGGCACTGGGAACAGAAAAGGAGAGAGTAGGAGAGAGAGGGGAAGAGAAGAAGAGAAGGTTATCTGGTGACCAAACAAAATCAGTAGCGAGAGAGAGAGAGCAAAAGAGAGAGAGAGTGGCATGCTTGCTTAAAAAGGGGAACTTGCACATAACTGAGATCCCTGTGCAGCTCCATAATTAGTGAGTATTGAGTGACATAGCAATTACATGGCCATGTGTGTCCCACCCATCATTAGGGGGCAGGGTCAGCAGACTGCTTGTTTCCAATGCTCTGATCTTCAGGAAAGCCTTATTTGTTAGATAACAAACAAAATATTACAGCGTTAATTAAGAAGAGATAGACTGAAGCTGTCCATATGGCAATATTTTGTATTGAGCTCTGTAACTGGACACATAGTTATGGTCAATGACCTGCTTCTCAAAACTCTGAGCTGACACAACTCTGTCATGCAAGATTGAACATACCTGCACGCAGAGAGTTGCCTAATAGAAAATTCAATATTCATTGGCTCAGAACAAGCTTCCCAAACTGTACACCCACATACACTGGTCTGTGTTCACACACATAACATAGATTAAAACATGCTGGGAAATTACAAAATCACTCCCCCTACCACAGTCAGGTCACGTTTTTCATAGTGGTGACTCCAGCAGCTGGTTGCTTACCTTGAATCCTCCAGCAATGTAAGCAATTTTCCTTATTCTGGTCTGAGGGCAGAACAATGTTCCACATGTGAATTCTTTTTCTGTGACTGCACTGGACAGTTGACTACCTGACTCTAATGGACAATGTAAATCTGTGAGGTGTTGCAGTAATTTAAGAATTTTGAAGGTATAGTAATGAAGACCTCAAGGCCATTGCTTCGGAGAGCAACAGACTGCCACCGATGCCACCTGCATCAACATAAGAGCTTTCCTCATAAAAATCTACCAGGGTGAAAATGCATCTGCTTTAGCATTAATATGCCTCCCCAGGTAAAATCACCTCACCTACTGAGAATATCTATAAAGACAAATACATCTAACAATAACAATGATCCATCTCTGGATAGTACTCAAAGAGGAGCCTAGTCAGCCTAGACATATTTGAATTTCATATATGCTGTCATTCATAAGTTCAAGCTCCATTTTACACATTGATCAATTTCAGTAGGGCCTGGAGACAGCTTGTATAGCTACTTAGGGAGACGGGAGGATTACACAGTAAATATGTTCCCAGAACTTTTCCTTAAGGACAAAAGAAACCTGAAACTTAATGACCTGTTTCACATATAGGATCCTAACGTGAAGGTGGAGGGGTTGGAATGAGATAGATACAAAATGTAGAAGGTAGAAAAATTTTAAAAAGGAGGTTTTGGGAGGACATTTCCAAGAAATGTTCCATACCAAGAAAGCTTTTTAAGAAGAAAAGCATCTTGTTTACTACTTCTAGGGAGAAAAGAAAAGAAAAGAAAAGGGAGACTTCTCTGAAGTTAGTAGTCATTCAATGTAACAAACTCAGGAGGAGGCTAAACAAACAATGCTGCACAAGGAGGACAAAGGGTATCCCAAGATCATTACTAACAAGACCACAGAGGCCGTGGGACTGGAAACCAGAGCTTCATGCAATGGGAAGTGTTTTGCTTCTCAAGATTCAAAGCAACCTCTCCACACGCCCTGACCCAAAACCATTACCAGGTCTCCCAAGAAAATTCATGGGTTTATATGAGGCTCACTAGTCCTCCTACACAGCTTAAAAAGGAGTGTAGACAACAAGATATCCCACAATAGGAAAATACAATCCAAAGTCTGCAGATATGCTGTACTTAAAATGCAAAACCATGAGAGGCTTATGCCTTTCCCAGGCAAAAAAATCTGACCTCTTTCATATGTCAAGTCAGAGGTGGGAGTATTGCTATGGTTGCACTTACCTTTTTCCCCAGTCAACATGTTAAATCCTTATTTTGAAGCAATAGCTTGTATGGTACACAAATGCCTGATGGTGTCTAAGAGCTATTTTGGCAGGAAACCAAACATAATACACGTTTCCTATACCAAACAGCAAGTTGATTGGTTGTGTCCAAACAATGATTGATGGGCAAACGATTTTGCTCAATTTTGGGAAAAATAATAAGCAGCTTCTAGCTCATAGAGTGTTACAATTTGAAATAATGCATTCTTTTATATTACCTAAAATTGTGAACAGTAATCTTGTGAAAAATACTATGTTAGTTTTTACTGATGGTTCTTCTAATAGATTATGTTATTGATGGTAAAGGATATGCAGTATAGAGAGATCCAGCTTCAGCTCAAAAAATTCGTGTTATGAGCAGTTGCAATAGTGTTTCAGCTTATAATGAATTATTGATTTAAATTATATACTGTTTTAGAACTTTTCAAGTCATAGAGACAGTTTCTTACATCAGAAGCACTAATTATCAGGTCAGAACACTGAGCAAATTCAGATTTCCATTCATCAAGAAAGTCACTGTGCTTTGTAGCTCATATAAGAGCTCATTCAAACCTTCCTGGCCCACTGGATAATGGAAGTGAGTCAGGAAAATAACTGACAAGTTCTAATGGATCTTAATCATAAAATGCAGAGTCAGTTATCAGGGAATGGATGGTGAAAGCTGAAGTATCACAAGAACAAAAGGACCAGGCACTAGATTTCTTACTTTTACCCATAATCAGACCAAAGCAGCAATACTGTGCTCATACTGCCTCCTCAGACTGCTGTCTCTACAAAACCCTCAGACTGAATCCTCTTACTGCATCTTGTCATGTCTCCTCCCCGACACATTCCTCTCTCTCTCTCTCTTCAGGCAAATAACCTGAATCTCTACATCCCTAGGACTGGGATTAAAGGTTCTGGAATCAACTTTATGAACTCTGTTTTTATTTCAGTCTCTCTCTCTCTCTCTCTCTCTCTCTCTCTCTCTCTCTCTCTCTCTCTCTCTCTGTCTTTCTCTATCTTGTTATATCATCGTCCAGTGTAGCCTTGAACTCACAGGGATTCATCTGCCTCTATCTTGTCAGTGCTTGGATATAAGTTGTGTTCCACCATTGGCCTGTCCTGAATTACCATGAGTACTTGATCTCCTGCCTCTGTGGATACCTACTGGCTTAGGATTGTGGATAACTAGTGACTCAGGTTTGTGGTCAACTAGTGACTTAGCTCTTATCAAGGTGTTTAGCTAACTAGTGACTCAGCTCTGCACTCTATTCTTCAGTCAACCCTTATTTGTTAGAGCACAAACAAACAAACAAAAAACCCACTACAGTCATTAATAATAGATAGATTGATGCTGCCTATTGTAGACGTTTGCTGCTGAGTTCTGTATCCTGACATAGTTACAGTCAGTGGCTTGCTTCTCAACCCTCTGAGCTGACATACCTGTGTCAAGAAAGGTTGAACATATCTGCACAGGAGGGTTAACTTACAGCTGATTTAATATTCATTGGCTCAGGATAAGCTTCCCAAACTGTAAACCCACACACTCTGGTCTATGTTCATTCACATGACATGAAATTTCTTGGAAATTACAAAATCACTCCCGCTGCCACAGTCAGGTCCTTTTTCATGGTGCCATCTCCAGCAGCTGATTGCCTTCCCTGAATCCTCCTGCAGCGTAAACAATATCACCTACTCTGGACTGAAAGAAGAAGCAATGCATGAGAATGCTCTTACAGTGACCACATCAGATAGTTGGCTACCTGAGTCTCATGAACAGTTTAAAATTCTGCGGTGTTACAGTAATTTAAGAATTTTGAAGGTGTAGTACAGATTATAGCAAGGTCATTGCCTTTGAGAGAAACGGTCTGAACTCTAGGCCTCCTGAGTCAGCATAAGAGAGCTTGCCTCATAAACATTTCTCTAACAGGGTTGAAATGCAGCTGTTCAAGTATTAATAGTCCTTCCTTTACAAACTTTGTTATTAACAAAGAAAAATTCATTTAATGATAACATGCATCCATCTCTGGGTAATACTCAAAAGATGAGCCAGCCTAGACACATTTTGCATTTCATATATGCCATAATCCATAGGTGTCTTTTAGGGTCATGCTCCAGGTCACATTTTGAACAAATAAATACAGAGAGGAGACAGCAAGTGTAGCTACTTATGCAGATGGGAGTTTTACACAGCAAAAATCTTCCCAGAATTATTGCTTATGTACATCAGAGACCTGAAACAGCAGGACCTGCTACACTGATAGGATCTTAAGCTGAAGGTGGTTGGAAATGGAAAAGAGAGACAATTTATAAGGTAGAAAAGATTAAAATGCTGGGATGAGAAAGTCTTGCATGTGATATGTCCCATGCCAAGTAAGCTTCCTAAGAAGAATAGCATTTTTTTCTAATTCCAAGGGGGAATGGAAGGAAAGGAAGACATATAAGGTCAGTAGAAGCGGTCATCAAATGGGAAAAACACACAGAGGAAGTTAATCAAACAATGTTGCACAGGGGGGACACAGAGTATCTCAGGATCATTACAGACTAAGCCCACAGTGGCCTTGAGAACAATAGTAATACCTCTATCTAGTTGGATGGATTTTGTTCTGTAGATCTTAAGCAACCCCTCTCATAACTAGCTCTTCTAAGCAAATCCCGAATTTAGAGAAGGTTCTCTGTTTTTTTTTTTTTGTCAATACATCAGGCCCTTAGGGTAAGTATCCAAGACCTAGGCTCCAGGCTGTTCCTAGCTCTCCCAAGACAGTTCCTACTCCCAGAAAAAGAGTCTAGATGAAAGCCTTCCTAGATCAGGCAAGTTCCTAACACAAAGAGTTGTCACCTGGTGTACATTTGTCCTTCTGGCAGAACTATTTTTTTCTAAAAAAAAAAATGGATCTTTGTGGCTCAGGGATTGAAGTTTCTTGTGATCCTGTAATGCTCCCCTGAGAATCTTGTTATTGTCCAGTTATTTGATATGGGAATGGGCCATCTGGCTGGTTGTAAATCAGGGGCTACCCATTTGTAATGGTTAGGAGCCAAATGTCTACCAGCCCTGGTAAAAAAGGTTTATCCTAGCATCCTAGCATGGTCTCTAACAGGCCTGGTGAGCACATACTTCTCTTTGGGTGCTTTATCAGCAATCCTTCTTCAGCTAAGTTTTACTTTGTGAGCCTTACTTTCTCCTGATCATTGGTAAATTCTCTGAATTACCAAGTTTGCTCTTCTACATCACACCTTAGTACCCAACACATGAGATGTCTTTTACAACCTCCACAAAATTAACAACACATGGATCTTACCTGTAGCTTAAGTGCACAGTGCCGACCTTCTACTAGGTACTGTAGACTAGAGGCCTCTTCACATTTGTTGACCTGCTTTACATGGGTGCATCAAAAGCACCTTCATGTTGACTGCAAAGGTGTTTCTACACAGAGGATGATACACCCAATGCTCATTCTATACTCAGCCCACAGTGCAAAGTTATTCAGTCTAGCCTCTGGGTCCCCAGCATTTCAGGAACTACACGAGACCACATGAGACAGGGAATCTGGCTGCACTTTCCAACCCAGTTACAGGGAATACCCACCACCCAAGCTCCAGCATGTACAATCTGCTCTTCCCCATCTGGGTACAGCATCCCTTCACTCACCATGTTGTGTTTTTTCAGCTGACCCTTGCTGAAAGCAAAGCAAACTAAAACACTGGCACCAATTTCTCTTCAAATCCAAGGTTGAAGCCAGTGTCAGCAAAAGCAACCCTTCTGATTGGCATGTCACCTAAGGGCCTGATTGGATAGCAATGCTTATATAGTAATGCATGAGTTTTAAGAGCACCTCCCAGAGGGTTACAGTGTGTTTAAAGAAATGTCACAATGGTTCTTGACCTGGCATTCCACGCTCGACAAAATCTTTTGCTAGATCAGCAGAGATGCACATTTCTGTAGCACCTCCCCAGGACTCCAATAGCTGAACCTTCTACCTTCCTGCACTCTACAGGAATTTTCCCTTCTTCCTTCTGGACACAATGTGGCTAGCTAGCTTATTCTGCCCATTATACTTACTATGTGGATGGAGTTATTTTCTGTCAAGAAGCTGGGAAGGTAGCACAGAATATTAACTACTAAAGAGTTTTAGGGATACAATAGGAGCTTCCTCCTTTAGTATTCTTCATATATGCAGACTAGCCACAAATGGTGTGATCCATGTTACAGGTGTGTCTTGGTTGTTCCTTATGTGTTTTGTTTTGTTTTATTTTTTGTTTAAAAGACAAGGTTGATCTTTGCATTCCTGGAACTCATTCTCTAGACCTGGCTAGATTCAAATTTACAAAATTCCCATAGCACAATCCTTGTGAGTGCTGTGCTCTGGCTAAAAGCAGCAAGAAGTGGCTATTCTCACTTTTTTCAATTTAGGGTTACACTCTGTGGCTTTGGTTGCCCTGGAACTCATTCTAACTGTCTGACTTTTAGGGACCCACACATGGGAATCCATTTCAAATCTTAAGGAGTACAGAATGCTCAAATCACTCCTATTGTCACAAAGATATTAACTTACTGGCTATAGGATGCCTGGGATTGGATGTCTCCTATCTACAAAACAATAGATTTGGGCTTGGACAGGTTTAAATTTACCTTGACAGCAGGGCATACATGCACTTATGGGGTGCCTGAAATCAGAGAGTATGTGTTGTTATGGAATGCTTAGGATTAGGGGAAGTAATTGCTATTTTCACTTTATACATATTAATGCAAGTCCCCTTCTTTGGACCCCACATTTGGATTACTACTTAAGTTTGGTGTACGAATAAAGTGGATCAGTAAGGACTAAATCTACATACATGACATCATATTATGTGTGTGTCTTCATTTTATTATTGAAAGCTAGTTTTTCCCTGGTCTACACTCACTGACTCAGGAATGAACCCATGTCTGTTGGGCTGAATCCAATTGAAGTCCTACAAACTACAGTTCACATCATTGTCATGGAGCTCATAGAGTCCAGCCATTTCTCAGCAGGTGCTGGAGAATTGTGGCTGGTCTGCCATTTAGAAATGCTGGAACTTTCTAAAACATAAGCTGTCAAACTATGGTCCATGCCATTATTTTACAACATAGCTGCATGTTCCATGTATATGTATATAAGTAATAATTACTTCAAATTGCATGTTTCTTGATGCCCCCATTATTTCAAAATGGCTCCTCATCTTGAACTACTGCCTAAAAAGGATTATCTAGTGACGCTTTAACGAGTCATAGCAAATAGATTTTCTTTCTTTCTTTCATTAATTTTTTTGGCAAGGAGATTTTCATTAAATTTTGCACCACCCACACTATGATCTCACAACTTGGGCAAAAACCTTGAAATTGAAATAAAGAGAAATGACAGAGGGTCTTCTGTTCAATAGCAATGACATAATGCCGAATGCCATTTTTGAAGGGCTAGAACAGGCTTTAATACTGACTTACAGCACAATGGAAAATAACAAGATATTTAGGCTTAGCTACTTCCCATGAATTGTGTGTTATCATGAAGTGTGTATTATAGAAACAGGAAGAGTATGAAGCAGAAGAGAACAACTTAAAAATATCTTATTAAAATGAAAGAAGCCATCAAAGATTTGAGAAATTATGGAAAGCAAAAAAAAAAAAAAGTGAAGGAAATAGTTCAAGACTTGAAAACTGAAATAAAGACAATAAAGAAAACACAAACTGGAGAAATGCTGGAAATAGAAAAACTGGGCAAACGATCAGGAACTACAGACACAATATAAACATCACAATACAATAGATGAAAGAGAGAATTTCAGGTGCTGAAGATAAACTAGAGGAAATAGATTTGTTGACCAAAGAAAATCATAAATCCAACAAATCCTTAAGAGAAAATGTCCAGGAAATGTGGGACACTATGAAAAGGCCAAACCTAACAATAACAGGCATAGAGGATGGCAAAGAAGCTCAGATCAAACTTACAGAGAACATATTCAAGAAAATCATTAAAGACAACTTTCCCATTCTGAAGATAGACATGCCTGTGAAGTATAAGAAGCATATGTAACACAAAATAGACTGCACCAAAGAAAAAGATGACTTGACACATAAAATTAAAACACCTAACATATTAGGAGCAGCAAAGGAAAAAGGCTTAGTAACATACAAAGTCAAACCTATAAAATTAGACCTGATTCAAACCAAAATCAGTCAAAAGAGATGAAGACAGGCATTTCATATCCCACAGAGAAGAAATCCATCAGCACAAAGTCTCAATTCTGAACATCTATGTCCAAAATACAAAGGCACAGCATTTGTAGAAGAAACACTACTAAAACCCAAAGCCCAAATAAAACATCACACACTCATAGTGAGAGAATTCAACACACTACTCTCACAGCTAGACAGGACAACCAGTCAGAACATTAACAAAGAAGCAAAAGAGTTAACGGAAGTTATGCCGCAATTGGGTTTAGCAGTTATCTATAGAACATTCAATTTAAACACAAAAAATATACCTTCTTATCATTTCCACATCGAAGCTTCTTTGCAATTGACCACATACTAGGCGACATAACAAACTTCAACAGCTACAATACAATTGGAATAGTCCCCAGTATCACTTCAGATCACAATGCTTTAAAGTGAAAATTCAGCAACAACACAAATAGCAGAAACCCTACAAATTCATGGAAACTGGACAATGCACAATTGCACCATACCTGGATCAAAGAAGAAATGAAGAAATAGGTTAAGGACTTCCTAAAATTCAATGAGAATGAGGACAGAATATACCCGAAGTCATGGAACATCTTGAAAGCAGTGACACTAGGGAAGTTCATTGCACCTAGTGTCCATATGGAGAAAATGGAGGATAGCCACATTAGAGAATTAACAGCACAACTTAAATCCTTTGAACAAAAAAAGTGAAAACTCACCCCAGAGGAGGAGACGACAGGAAACAATCAATTTGAGGACTGAATATAATAAAGTAAAAACCAGGAAAAGAAGACAAAAAATCAATGCAACAAAGAGTTGGCATTTTGAGAAAGTCAACAAGATAGACAAAACTTTATCCATAAAAAGAACAGAAAGTACATGCAAATTAACATAATTAGAAATGAAAATGGGTACATAACAACAGACACTGAGGAAATTCAGACAAATTTCAGGTCATACTTTGAAAACCTGTGTTCCACAAAATTTGAAATTTCAAAGAAAATGGACAAATTTCTAGATAATTATCACTTAATACAATTAATTCAAGAACAGACAAATAACTTAAATTGGCCTATAACCCCTACTGAAGGCAGTCATCAAAAGCCTTCCAACCAAAGAAAGCCCAGAGCCAGATGGCTTCAGTGCAGAATTCTACCAGAAATTCAAAGAAGAGCTAATACCAATACTCGTCAAAAGGTTCCACACAATTGAAACAGAAGGGTCATTACCAAACTTTTCTTATGAAGCAACAATCACCTTGGTAAAAAAAAATCCACACAAAGACACAACTAAGAAAGAAAATTACAGACCAATGTCCCTAATGAACATTGATGCAAAAAATACTCAATAAAATATTGAAAAACTGAATCCAAGAGTATCTTAGAGAAGTCATCAACCATGACCATGTAGGTGTCATCCCTGGTTTTCATGGGTGGTTTAACATGCAGAAATATATCAACATAATCCACCATATACACAAACTGAAAAAGAAAAACCATATGATCATCTCCCTAGATGCTGAAAAAGCCTTCGACAAAATTCAACACCCTTAAATGATAAATGTCTTGGAGAGATCAGGGATAACAAGATCCTGCCTAAACATAATAAAAGGAATATAGAGTAAAAAAACAGCCAACATCAAACTTAGAGGAGAAAAGCTTAAGGCAATTGCTCTAAAATTAGGAATCAGAAAAGGCTGTCCTCTCTCCATATCTCTTCAATATTGTATTTGAAGTCCTAGCTGAAGCAGTAAGACAACAAAAGTTAAAATGGGGATAAATATTGAAAAGGAAGATGTCAGCTTGCATTACTTAGAGATACTTTACACAAGCGACCCAAAAAACTCTACCAGGGAACAGCTACATCTGATTATCCTCTTCAGCAAACTAGCAAGATACAAGAAAAACTAAAAATAAATCGCTAGCCCTACTTTACTCAGACAACAAAGGTACTGAGTAATTATCTAGAGAAATATCACCCTTTACAAAAGCCACAAACAACAGAAAGAATTTATAGAAGATACCAGAAAATGGAAACATCTTCCATGCTCTTGGATAGGTAGGATAAACATAGTAAAAATGGCAATTTTTCCAAAAGAAATCTACATATTCAATGCAATTCCCATTAAAATCCCAGCATAATTCTTCACTGACTTCATAGAAAGGATAATAATGAAGTTTATATGGAAACACAAAAGACCCAGGATAGCCAAAACAACCCTGTACAATAAATGGACTTCAAGAGGCATCATGATCCCCGACTTTGAGCTCTACTACAGAGCTATAACACTGAAAACAGATTGTTATTGCCGAAAATAGGCAAGTAGACTGATGGAATTGAATAGAAATCCTGATGTTAACCCACATACCTATGAACACCTGACTTTTAAAAAAACAGCTAAAAGTACACAATGGGAGGAGGAAAACATCTTATACAAATGGTGCTGGCACAACTTGATGATGGTGTACAGAAGACTGCAGATAGACAAATGTCTATTGCCATGAACAAAACTCAAGCCCAAATGGATCAAAGGCCTCAACATAAATCTAGCCGCATTAAACCTCTTAGATGTGAAAGTGACTGGTACCCTTGAACAAACTGGTACAGGAGACTGCTTCCTGAACATAACTCTAGTAGCACACACACTAAGATAGATAATTAATAAATGGGACCTCCTCAAATTTAGAAGCTTCTGTAAGGCAAAGGACACAGTTGATATGACCCAACGGCAGCCTACAGACTGGCAAAAGATCTTCTACAATCCTATATCTGACAGAAGGCTGATCTCCAAGGTATACAAGAACTCAAGAATCTATTCAACTAAACACCAAATAACCCTGTTAAAAAATGAGATACAGAACTAAGTAGAGAACTCTAAATAGAGGAAATTAAAAGGCTGAAAGACAGTTAAGAAAGTGCTGAACATCCTTAAGCTATCAAGAATTGCAAATCAAAACAACTTTGAGATACCATATTACTCCTGCCAGAATGGCTAAAATTAGAAACACCAAAGACAATTTATGATGGAGAGGATGTGTTGAAATGGGAACACTCCTCCACTGCTGGTGGGAATGCAAACTTGTACAGCCATTTTTTAAAGATCAATATGTTGATTCCTGAGGAAAATGGGAATCAGTCTACCAGAAGACCAAGCAAGACAAGACCCTTCTTAGGCATATACATAATGATCCACATCCATGCAACAAAGACACATGCTTAAGTATGTTAACAGCAGCATTATTTGTAATAGCAAGAACCTGGAAGCAACATAGATGCCCCTCAACTGAAAAACGTTTAAAGAATATGTGGCGCATTTACACAATGGAATACTACTCTGCAGAAAAAAAAAACAATGAAATCTTGAATTTTTCAGCCAAGTAGATGGAATCTGAAGAAACCAACCTGAATGAAGTAATCCAGTCACAAAAAGAGGTACATGGTATGTACTAGCTCATATATGGATTTTAGACACAGATCAAAGGATTATCTGCCTATAATTAACACCACCAGAGAAACTAGGGGGATTCTAAGAGATTGATATATGGTGCCTCACAGAAGGGAAAAGGGAAAGGATATCCAGAACATATGATGAGTGGGGGGGCGGTGATTGGACAGGGAACTAAAAGACAAAGAAGAGGAGATAATGAAAGCATGTGGGACAAGTAAGACTGAGTCAGGGGAGGAAGAGATGATAGAAAAGAGAAAGACAGAGAAAGAAAGAGTGAGAGAGAGAGACAGAGAGAGAGGCAGAGAGAGAGAGAGAAAGAGAGATACCATCAAGAGAGAGCCATTATATATTTGAAGAGAAAACTGAACATAGAGAAATGTACAGAGACCTACAACTCTGACACCAGCTAATAATTTGAGCATTAGTGGAAAGGCTGCCATAAATGTCATTCCCTGATAATGAGGTCCACGAGTAAACTTATCCACCATCATGGAGCCCTCATCTAGTAGTTGATAGAAATAGAAGAATACACCCACAGCTAAAAATTGAGCTGTACTGGAATGCAGATGCGGAGAGGGAGAACAAGACCAGGATTCAGAAACTCATAGAGGTAGTTGATAGGAACAAGTAGGAGCTAATGGGCCCCCAGATTGATAACTGGGAATCTCACATGGGACTGACTCAGACCCCAGAACATGGTCTCAGGTAGAAGATCTGAGCAATCTATGGGACCTCAGATCGTTGAACCAGGATGTATTCTTGGTGCACAAAAAGATATCGGGGGCACATTCCCCATGGTGGGATACTGCCTTAACCTAGAGAGAGGAGAGAAGGTCTATTCCCTACTGCCAATGACTTGAGATATTAAGATCACTGCTCCTGGAGGTCATGATCCTACATGTTAAATGGGGGTGGGTTGGAGGGGAGGTTGGCTGGCAGGCATGAGAGTGTGGGAAAGAGGGGAAGAGGGAGGGAGAGGGAACTGGGACTTATATGTAAAATAAAAATAAAAAATAAATTAATTGAAGAAAGAAACAGGAAGAGTATGTATAATAGCTCTGGGGGGAAGGAGTTTCGTACAACAGCTTCAGGCTTGCACAAGGTGCCTCCGGCTGCCATGCATGGACATACAGGTCCCCCTTTCTTTTAATATAAACTAACACCTATCTTAGGTGGCAGAGGACATCAGCATAAGTCCTTACCCATCATTGGATAGGTCACCCAAGCACATAATACTCCTGTCTTAGGTTGGATTTTTGCCCCCTTCAGCCTTACCCTTCTCTGGTGAATAGTTTGTCTATCAGCCACATGTGGGCAAAGGTGTTTTCTCTTGAGCCAAAGGCAGTAGTAGAATCTGCCTTTTTGAAAGTTAGCCTGGGCGTATGTATTGCTGTGGTGAAGTAACACCAAGTGTAAGCTCTATAAGCCCCAGTGAGAGAGAGCTTGCCCATTTTCTAAATAATGTGTCCACAGATTGAAGTCCTTGTAAATGGTCTTCTGCACTCACAGGTGGATCTCCGGTTTCATTGATGTTAATGATCTGCATGGTTAAGCATGTGTATAATTTAATAACTGATGCCTTAATACAGATTTCTGTGAAAGACAGAGAAGTCATATGAACCTCTCACAGAAAATTCTAGTGTTCATATATAGTAGACTAGTTTGTAGGTTTACTTTTAAAATGCAAATTTGTACTAGATAATCAAGTGTGTTTTTGGTGGTGAAGGTTTCATCCAAATCACTTAATAGTTGATTCACTATGCTTGCAGTATTTACAGATTCAGAGAGGACCATCCTAGAATCTGTTGGTTCTGTGACAGAGGTGGCATTGGCAGGCGTGATCCCAAAATCTACTTTCATCTCTGCTGCACAAGTTGTTAGAAGTGGTGTCTGACATAGGTACCACCTGGGGTACATGGCACATGAGACCTGTTACTTCCTATGTCCAGTAGCTAAAAAGTTGGCAGTACTTTTGGCAGTTGTGCACAATTGAGACTTTCTTCAAAATTAATAGCATTAGGTAAAAAAAAAAAAATAAAGGAACCAGAATAAAAGTGCCTGAGATGAAGGAAAAATTATTTTGATTTTTGTTTGTTTGATTGTTATTTTATATTAATTTATTTTTTGTTTTTATTTTACAGATTGGTCCCAGTTTCCTCTCCTACCTTCCCTCTGTCCCTCTCTCCTACTCTCACATGGTCCTGACCATCCTCCCCCTCTATCACCCAATTCCAAATGTAGTGTGATGCCCTCAAGGAGTGGTCATCTAAATTTGTCAAGTTATTTGGAGTAGGGACTAAGACTTCTCTCCTCTCTCTAGGTTAAGGGAGTATACCTCCATGGGGGATGTGCACGCAAAGCCACTTTGTACACCAGGAATGGATCCTGGTTCCACCGTATGTGGTCTCTTAGACTTCTCAGGTCTCCTAGCTTATACCTATGTTCAAGGGTTCTGAGTCAGTGCCATGCGGGATTCCTAGCTATCAGTCTGGGGCCCCTTAGCTCCTACATGTCCAGGTCAGCTTTCTCAACGTGTTTCTGCAGCCTGGTCTTGTCCTTCCTCTCTGCATCTGGATTTCTGTTTGACTCGGAGTTTAGTTATGGGTGATTACTTCTGTTTCCATCAGTTACTAGGTGAGGACTCCATGATTGTGGATAAGTTAGTCATTGATCTCATTATTAGGGACAGCATTTATGGTAGCCTTTACACTGTTGCACAAGTTGTTAGTTGGGGTCACACTTGTAGGTCTCTAGATAGTTCTTCAGGTTCAGTTTTCTCTTCAAATCTACAATGGCTCCCTCTTTTATGGTCTTTCTCTCTCTCTCTCACACTCCTCTCTTCTCTCTTTTATTCCTCTCTTGACTAATTATTCCTAGTTTCAAGAGCTTTCCTCTCCTCAGAAGGAGAAATTCTTATCCTTTTGATCAAAGTGCAATTTATAGCCACTTTACCCATACTATAATTAGGCATCAGGAAAAGGGGCCTCACATGGCTACTCACACCCACAGGCATCAGAATGGATAGATTCTTGATGAAGGCCCATAGGAACTTCTCATTGGCTACTGCATTCATGGTATCTCCCCATATGGTGAATCAGATGCTCAGGCACCCAAACACAGTTATCTGTATCTTGTGGAAAGATACAAACTGACTCTTGTCCCCATATTAGAAACTGGGTAGAGGCAACACTATCATCCAGTAGTGAAATTCTTCCACATAACTGAGCCATAGTCAGATGGCCAAGGGCACAAATGCCTGTTAGCTCCAGATTGAGCAGCACCATCAATAGTTAAAAAATTGAAGTATAAAAAAGGGAAAGGGAATTATGAGAAGACCCTGCAATTCCTATTTTTCTTTTATGAAGATGGGCTTTAATTGTGATGTGTTCACACTCCACCATGGCCTGACTTTGAGGTTGTAAGGGATGCCTGTCTTATGTGAGATAAAAAAAAAAATTGCAAAAAGAGTTGATACTCTGTCTACTATAAGCAGGAAAATTATCAGCCTTTAATTGTCTGCGCACCCTTATATAAGCAAATTCTTGTAAACAATGGCTCTTAACATCCTTAAGCCTTCATCTAGTATGGACATAGGCAAACTTGACAATGGGTATCCACAGAGAAACGAACAAATTGTAGTCAGCCAAAAGAAGGAATGTGCGTAACATTCATATACCAGATATCTTTAGGCATGACACCCCGGGGGTTAACTGCAAGGTGTGTAACAGGTAAGAACTCCGTACACATATGGGACAATTCTTAATAATATTTATAGCTTGGTCTCTAGATATGTTAAAATAGAATTTAAGTTGCCTTGCATTAAGGTGGAATGTTTCATGAGCTTTGCAGGCTGCTTCATAACCAGACTCTCTCATCATCAAGACAGCACTATCTGTTTTAGTATTAAAATTGTCAATGATATTTCCTTCACTCAAAGGGCCAGGCAAATCAGAATGTGCTCAGAGATGTCATACATAAATTTGATGAGAGCACCTTCATAGTAAGTTTTGTATAGCTAGTATATAGCCTGTACACTAGAGACCAGAGCTATATAGGCAGCAGTTTCTAAGGGAGTGAAAGTAGATCCAACTGAATTTATGTCTCCAAATATTTTTTTTTGAAAATTATTAAGGATGGTCAGTACATCCAGCCTTAAAAAATCTTTTGAACACAGACACCAGAATATAAGAATTGATGACCCAGTTATTGATAGGGAAATTCTTGTACCTTTCCTGAGACTATTCTTAATCCAGCTAGTTGAAGATTATGCTGTAATTTCCCAACAACCTCATCCACTTCCTTGGGATCTGAGCCAGCTAAAAGAATGCCATCCATATAATATATATTATAAAGGAATTGAAGATTCTCCCTAATGGGGGCAATGGCCAATAGTCGGGCTATTCTTGAGGCAAAAGCCACCCATTGATATCTCTTGTAGTATTTTTTTAAATTAATAGAAGAAATGCTAAATGCAAATTATTCACTATTCTGAGGATGCAAGAGAATGCTTAACAGCTTGGAGATCTTGTAGGAGTCTCCATTTTTCAGATTTTTTTTCTTTACAACAAAAATTGGAGTATTCAATGGAGAAGTGGAAGGAACTATATGTCCTGCCTGTAATTGATACTGTACAAGTTGATGTGTAGCCTATAATCTCTCAACAGAAATGGGCCAGTTCTCCACCCATACTGGATTATCAGTTTTCCAAATAATAGGAATTGGAACAAGCTCCACAGCAATTGCCCCTAAGGAAAATTTCCCAAAGCAGAGAGATCAGCAGATCTTTTGATAATTAAAGCTTTGAATGCAACACACTGAGGGTCAACTTGGAGGAATTTACCTTGTCCTCTTCCTTGTACATTATCTTGGTCAGCCAGCATATTTTTAGCAGGGTCCGTATTAGGACTGCTCCCATGGCCTTAAGCACATACTTCCTCCAAAGATTAACAGGGATATATGGTTTACCACAAAATGCTGAAGAAGGCCTTATGTCCTTTATGTCCTTTATCTTCTGACCATTTAAGAAGCTGAGTACCATATTTTGGAGTCACACCAGTACACCCTCCTATGCTAAAGTCTACGGAATCATCCATATTGATTACTTTGGTTTTTAGGCCATGTGAGCTTTGCCATTTCCCACCAACTCGCTCTCGAAGCCAGCTGTGGGATGCACAGATAACCAAACCATCCAATTTAGACACACTTCTGATGTCTTTTTTTATTATATCCAAAACAATTCAAATAATACCTTTGTTAGGATTCACACATACATAATCACACTTCATATACACGTTTATGTGGCCACACCATACATACAGAACATACATGCACACATACATACATACATTCATGATGACATTTGTGATCATAAGCTTCAGAAATTCTTTGTTTTAATTGTTCAAATTCTCCTTCCAAGATATTTTTTATCCTTTGTTACAGTAGGACTGCCATCTGCTGGTTGAGATCCATCTTGTTCTGTTAGATATGAGATTATAAATCTTATAATTCTCAAAAGTCCTAATCATCTCTGCAGTTTATTTTTCTTTTACTTTATGACAATGAATTCCTTAGCTGTTTCATTTTCATTCCAGTGTCCTGTCTTTTCAATAGTTCCTTGAATTGCCAACTGACTATTTCCTTACAGTTACTGGCCCCCATCCTTCAATACACCCTCATTCACTTACTTTGCTCTCCAGCCTCTGAGGGCGATTGCTTAGGTGATCCTTTCTTTCCTGATCTTGGTGGGACCTCCACTTGTACCTCCCGTGCTATGATCTGTTCCACGAATCAGTTGCAGGCCTAGCAATTGAAATAAAGAGGCAGGAGTTGGGTCATTCGTTCAATGGCAATATCCGAATGCCCAATGCCTAATGCTGTTTACTAAGGGGATGGAACAGGCTTAATTACTGACTTACAGCACAATGGAAAATAACTGGATTTTAGGCTTAGCTCCTCCCAGCAGGTATGTGTTTACATGAAGTATTTATTATCAAAACAGGAAGTGTACTCATAACAGCTTTGGGGCAAGAAATTCCAGCCAACAGCTTCAGGCTTGCTCAAGGTGCGACAGCGGTCCAAAAAGGGTAATAAACTCCATTAAGAGGACAGCTTACTCTTAAGCATTGAACAATCTCTTCAGAACCTTATTAATATTTTCACAGGAATCATATTATTTGGCTCAAAAAATTGAATTATCAAATCTCAACTTTCTACTTTAAAGTAAGTTAGACTGAGCCATCACACTATCTGTTTTTATTTTGAATAATCTCACAGGGTTGATTTACTTTTGAATTTCAATTAATAATGTTTTCCCCAGGCAATGGGATGCATGCATCTAATCCTAGCCCTCTGGAGACATACTGAGGCAGATCTCTGAGAGTTTGAGGTCAGCCTTCTCTACAGAGTGATATAAAATACATTCAAAAAGGAGATCTGTCTCAAAAGAGACTGTTCATCAAGGTTGGGGTGGCTTGTTTTTTAATTTCCAACATCTACCACACAAAGGCAGATCTCCATGTTAGGGGCCTTATCTGTAATCAAAGTGAAATCCAGAAAATCCTGAAACTACACAGACATATCATTCCAAAAACAAAATAAACAACAGCATGAAGAGTACAAGAAACAAAATAATCCCTCAATCTATATCCCAGGTTGGACGCTGAATATAATGATAGTATGCACCTGGACATCCACCTGTTTCATCATGCTGCACATGATCCCACAATAACTTGTTTATTAAAAATTAAAATTAGATCAGCACACTTTATGTAACCAAGAAATCCTCAAAATTGGGTTCTTCTTATTTACCATTTCTCCTTTCCTTGCAGAGGTTTGCATTTACCTCCATTGCACCACTTGACAAAACACCATAGCATTAAGAAGAACTTAATTTTTTTGAGGAAGACAAAAATCAATTTATCTTCTTAAATCAGGGCTGGATCAAATTCAGTATACTCCTAAACCCATCTAATATCATTCCCTTCCATCTTCTCCATCTGGGGCATTAGAATTCTTTTTTAATCTCTCTGCCACCTCTCACATGCTCTGATTGAACAAGGTTGTATTCCAAAACAGTGTCCCCTTAATTTCTGGAAATATGCCAGGTTTTCTTACACTCGTATCTCTAAATCTTCTTTCTTCTCTTTGGATAACCAGGTCAGGAGAGGCTTTGGTGTGACAGACACATCACACTTGAGGAGGTTTGTGAACTGTTGTAATTTTTACTTTTGAGTATCGGGTTTTTATGTAGAACGTTTAAGGAACAGACCTTTGGCCACAGTTTAAAGATATACAGACATTCTATAAATATGTCAGCAATTTCCTTTGAAGTATGAGATCGTAAATACATCGAAGCAAGTGCATAACTTGTAATCTTCATCTATATTGGCCTGCTTGTGGTCAGAGTATCAGAGATTTGATTTACAGATGTTAGAGAAGAATTATTGTCTTTGATCAGGAAACTTTTAATAGCATTGATTTAAGGGCCCGAAGACCACAAGTTAGAGTTTTGTAGTAACTCCACAGTAGCCTTGTTGTGGGTATGCTGATTACAGGCAAAGTCACAATGTGTGCTGCTTTCTACAGCTTTAACACTAATTGTTTATCAGGCCTTGGGCTGACATCTGGAGTCACATCTGGCACAATGTGTTTTATATTTGGGGGCACAGAGGGCAACATCCATCTGCTAAATATTGGTCAGTATCTCTTTTATATGTTCAAACTATATCAAAATGTTCTCTAGGATTCTTTGAACTAAAAAGGGAGCTACAGACCAAACCACCCATGATCAAAATCAATATTGTAAACATAGCACAACATATTTCTTGTGGTGCGAACCTCTGGACAGGGAGCCATTGAGATTTCTCTCAGCCATTGTTACACTGTCTCCACTGGGGCTGATGTGGCAATCCATGGCTCCTGTTTCTATCAAGTGCCACACTGACTCCATTGGGCTGGGCTAACTGCAGGGGCTGAGTGCAAGTCCATGAGCCATGCTACTGCTACCACTAGGGCTCTGCTAATCTTGGTGGACTTGCTATCAACTGAAAACATGGTGTCAGTCCATCCAAAGCTTCTACCAAGGACTGTTTGGCTTTATGTTCCTAACACAGCTGAGTTCTATTTTGATGCCCATGTCCCAAAGGTTCCACAAAGGCCACATGAACCATGTAGTCTAAGCTGCATCCTATGGTCCAAGGGTCATGGTGATATTAGTTCCATCCTGTTCTGAGTCCATAGCCACCACTCAGAAAAAGGATGACAACCAGGCTGAGCTGGTAGTGAGGCCATGTGTGAGGCCAGATCCCAGCTTCAAACAAAGCCTTTGTTGAACTGTGTGGCATATATTGTCATCAGTATCCATACAGAGGCACGGGATTTGATCCATAGCATGCAGCTTGGGTAGAGTAAGTGGACATTCCACAGCAGCAGCCATAAAGATATAGGTGGCCAGAGATACCACCTGGGTCCAGAGTATCATCTTGTCCTGGGTTGCTGGTGGGGATTTTGTCTGTGTCTGTGCTTCTTTGGTATCAATGGTCCAACTTGACATAAATATCTCCAGTTGCCACTGAGCACCATGAAGAACACAGGATCAAACCAGCCACCTGAGGCCTGGTTGGAGACATAGGACCAGGGTTGACAGAGATCACAGTAGCCTTCGTTCAGTGACATGGTGACATCTGGTCTCACTGCTAGGGGTCATGTAAACAGACCAAGCTACACAGATGTTGTCAACAAGCAAAGGGCCTAGATGATTCCCATGCATGCTCCCCAGTTGTGCGTCTAGATTCTATGATTGCCCAGAAGTTCAGGTCTGCTGTGTCTGTGAGATACTACATCATGCTTTCAACCACATATTTTGTCACATGTCAAAACTCAACAGTAAAAAAAAAGTTGTAATCACCAATGGCTTAATTTAGAACTCCACAACAACACAAATTATAGAAAGCCTAAAAATTCATGGAAAGTGAATAATGATCAACTGTGTCATCACTTGGTCAATGCAGAATTAAAGACAGGATTTAAAGTCTTCCTAGATTTCAAGACTTATCTATACAGAATTAAAAACATATGAGACATTACATGAATACAGTGCTAAGTGGAAGTTTATAGAATTAAATGCTTACATGAAGAATTAGGAGAAATCTTACACTTAAACTTAACAGCATCCAGGAAAGCTCTGCAACATAAAAAAGGGCTTGTTCGGGTCTTATGCATGGTATCACAATCACTTTTGTTTGCAAGTTAAAATCTTCTGCTTTGTGCAAAAAGCACTGTCTCTTTGTAATCATCCATCAACTTGAACCTTAACATCTTTTATCATTGTCCTGAGCAATCTCTTAGCATTGCCCAGAGGAGATGATGTAAATTTACCACATAGATGTGAACATTTTGTTGTATTGGAAATATGATCACATTTGTATGTCGCTTCTAGCTGTAAAATTCTGCAGGAATCTTCTGTGATTGAGACTTAGAGATGAAATTATTGCTAGATAAAACAACACCACATCTGGAACAAATTTAAAACTATAACCATGTAGCAGAATAATGCTACTGTATGCAATAGTCTAACATGTAATATTTATTCTAGATTTAACATTATTATGTTCCAATTATTTGGAAAAACAGACAGGGAAGGAATGCTGTGAAATTCTTGGGTGACGACCATTACCTTTATATCTAAGAGGCACAAAGACCATGTAATAAGCAACAATAAATTGATGTTTATTCTCTGTGTGTATTCAATATATTACTTGAAATCGTAGCTACATAATTAAGACAAGAGCATGAGATCACTTGGTGAAATATAGATAGGCCAAACACAAAGCAAATATGTCAGGAGATTATATATATATATATATATATATATATATTATATATAATATATATTATAATTATATAATTATAATAATTATAATATATATTATATATATTAAATACAACACTCTCTTTCACACACACATACACAAACACACACACACACACATATATGTATGTATATATATCTTAAAATTACCTACAGTTAAGAAACATTTTGATTAAGGTTTGTGGAATACAAAACTATATGACAAAATCTGTATCTCTGCTGTGTACAAATGACAAAAGTCTTAGAAGTCAAGGAATTCATGTCTTTCACAATTGCATCAGAAAATATATGTAATGACTCAACTTAGCAAGTAAAAAGCCCTCATAAATATTTCAAATGTGGAAAGGCCGCCATAAATGTCCATTCCTGATAGTGAGATTAACAACTAACTTATTCACCATCAAAGAGCTCTCATCTAGTACCTGTTGGAAACAGAAGCAAACACACATAAATTAACACTGAGTCGAACTAGAATCCAGATCCAGAGAGAGAATCCAAGTCCAGGTTGCAGAAACACATAAAGATACCTGGCTTAACAAGGAGAAGCTAATTGGCCGCTCAGATTGATAGCCGGGAATCCAGCATGGGATTGACTCAGACCCCCTGAATATGGGTATGAGCTAGCAGGACTGAGCAGTCTAAGGGACCTCAGACAGTGGAACCAGGATGCATTCCTGGTGCAAAAAAGGACCATGTGGACACATCCCGCATGGAAAGATGCCTCCTTAACCTAGACACAGGAGAGAATTCCTAGTCCCTACTTCAAATGACTTGACAGATTTACATGACCCCACCTGGATAGCACAGCCCTACATGTGGAATAGTGGTGAGGAATGGGAGGGGAGGGTTGTCAGGATGCATGTGAGAGGCATAGAGGATAATAGGGAGGGAGAGGGCTGGTATCAACATGTAAAATAAAAAAATAAAAAGAGATAAATGAAGACAAAAAGAAATAGAGTAATAAAAAAGCCACATAAATAAAAATGGAAAGCACAGAGAAACTTTGGATATTATATGCTGTTCTATTATCTTTAAGTCATTTGACTGCTAAGGAAAAAGCAACAACTGTTAAAATAAATGCTGCTAAATTAAATCAATTTATATATTTTAAAAATGATTTGACTTCAAAATTTAATTCTAAGGACAGGTTCCTGGGAAAAAGGATTATATTTTTGTTTCCACAGATTATGAACAGTTGTGCATTCCTTCCAGACTAACATAGTTTGATCAAGCAAGACCCCTGAAACAGCGTCCCAGGTGATCCAACATTCAGAACAGTTGGGACAAGGCAGGCTTGCAGACTACAGCCAGGATTTCTGTGTTTTCTTAGGATTCCCCCATGACCATGCCCCCTACCAGCAGGAAGCAGTTTGGAAACAACAACGCCCAAATTCTCCAATATTGTTAATAAATGTTTGTTTTCATTTAAATGGTGTGGTTATAAATGGTTATATACCACAACCAATCTTTTTAAAAGTAAAAAGAGAATTATGGTATAGATATGAATACATTGTTATGAAATTGATTTTCATTTATTGATACAATTTAAATAAAGTTTGTGATATGTGTATTTCTCCTCTTGTTTAGGTATTGTGTTTATAAAGCTCACTTAGAAATGTAATGTGTACATTAGTACAGAGTATAGATAGATACCTATGGTAGTCAAAACTTAGAGTTAAGTTAAAACTAAGTTAAATTTTCAAGGTACACAGAGAGGTATTTGAGATGGATAGGATTCTTCAAACCTTTCAAAGATCTACAGAATATGTCATTTAAAATGGTTTAGGCCTTTTCTCGACAGTGAGGCACAACTGCTCCTTACAACATAACCAGTGTCAGAAAGGAAGACAACATAGAAGAAACGTGTTATGGAGTTTACTTCTAATATTGCAAGACTAGACATTTGGGCAAGAAACTACTCTTGCCTGGACTGTTCGACTTTATGCTATATATACTAGACATGCAGGACCCACAGGAAAACGACTGCTCATGCAAGATTTACATTTGCTACAGGGTTCATGCTTCATGGAAGAGACTTTCAGACATTATGCAGAACCCTGAGAAAAGTGACTGACAAACGGCCAATATAGGTGGACAGTTTAAAGTTTCCTGCTTTGCTGAGGCATCTTCCAGACACACTATGGCCTATAGCCAGAAGATGGAACGTTACAGAAGGACTTTGGTTGATTAGTCGTGCATTGAGTTCTCTCTGTTATTTCTAGAGTTTATATACCATTCTTCTGTGGTCTTTGTGGGAGTTGATGACAGATAGTTATGGTTATAGTTTTCCTTTGTTAGGATTAAAGATAAGTTACATGTAGGACATTAGACTCACAAAGATAAGATAGATGATAACATGTTTTCTTTAAATCTTGCTTAATGTTTTTAACTGTTATTCTTATATTATAACTGTTGTATGATATATTTTGCTATGTAAAGGTTAAGCCCCTTATTTTTATTTCAGACAGAAAAAAATAGATGATGGTAAATGTCATTCTGTAAATATGGTTCTCTTATTGTTTCGTGAATAGCACTGTTGGCCAATTGGAAAGCAAAATAGGTGGGAAGAGGAGACGAGCATTGGGGAAATAGTAAGGAAGTGTCAGCTTGGAGTGTCTGGAGGCCCCTTCTCTTGGGTAAGATAAGACCACGTGGAAATACTTAGATTAATAGAAATGGGTTAATATTTAATACAGCACTATCCAAAAAGAAACTAGTAACTGGACTACAGAATTATATCTAAAAAAATTAAGGCATTCTAGGATTAAATTAAAATAATGTCCATAGATGAAAAATTTACAATGATCATGGCAGAGTCTAATGTTACTGTGAACACAATCATCCCATCGAAATTTATATACTGATTCAGTGCAATCTCCATACAAAGTATAACTCAACTCTTCAAAGACCTTGAAAGGACTATCTTCAGCATAATATGGAAACAATAAAACCTCATGATACCTTAATCAATCTTGAAGTTTAAAATAACTATTAGAGATATCACTATCACCAATCTTATCTTAAAGCAATTTATTAATAATCAACTTTGTACCCATATGATGTTGGTAAAATCATGATTCATTGGTCAACAGAATAAAATTGTAAACACTGAATGAGTCCACTCACCTTATCATTGCTATGGTATCAACAAAAACATAGTGGACAAAAAAAAAAAAAAAATGCCCAACAATATATAGTCCCATGGTATATTCAACCAGTCCCCTCTATATTAGTAAAGATGGGCTTTTTCCCATATATTCCCAGGGGGATGAAACACAATATTTTAGACATTGCCTTGAGGAAAAAAACCATGGATTGGTGCACAACACCCACAAAACTCAGGTCTATACTTTTAATTGAAAACTATTTTTGCAAGAGAGATACTATGTGTATATTTTTAACTCCTCGCTTTTTGTACATGTGTATAGTAGAAACATTTTTCCTTTTAGAGGCATGTCATAATGAATGCCTAATCTTTAGCAATGTGAACTCTCCACAAAAGGCTACAAGTTGCCAATCATTCAACAGCTGTACACCAGTTTTTAAAACTATCATTTTTGTAATAGTCGTTGATGGTTTTAGCCAGTCTACATTGGAAAGAAATTGTAAATTATTGTTATTTTGAATTTCACTGCTTGCTAAGCATGTGGGCATTAAAAAAATTTACATGAGCTACTTGTCGTTGCCCATTTTCTAATGTGTGATGTCGTGCTCAGCTTGAATACATGGATCAGAGGTTCAGTGCTTCCTCAACTTATGTTAGATTTTGGTAAATCCTCATAGAAGGCAATTTCAATGAGGAAGAGTGGAATGGGTGTGTACTGCAGAGGAAAAGATGTGGAGATTTCAGAGGGGTAGGAGTGAGATCTGTGGTTAGAACATAAAAAGTAATATAAAAATTACTGTATAAAAAAAACTTATCTGACATATTTTATGTTTTTCAAAGATTCTGTTTAGGTTTATGAATCAGTTTCAATGCCATTGTCTATTTTTTTGTCATTTTTTTATTTCTGCATTTACTCTTTTTAACTTATTAGTTCTTAGTATTATATTCTAGAATCTCAGCCAAATGAAAGCTGGTAATCATATTTTACTATACTTTACATTTTGTCTTCATTTGAATAATAGTACTATCATACCTATGGAGGGAATTTAATTTGATGATGTCACTAATTGGTCCTAAATTCTTTGGTCTAGGTAACCCCTTCACCTCTTCAGAAAGTATTCTACTTTTCCCTATGTGAACTGTCTTTTAAAAAAAATGACTTTATAAGAGAAAAATGAAGCAAACAATATTAGCCCATTGATTTTTTTTTCACATAGTAAAATATTGCAACCTAATCTAATGCATGGCTAAATAATTCAATTATCTTCCCTTTCACAATAAATGCTAAATATAATGTAGAATTAAAACTTGATTAAAAATGCTTGTTTTTCTCCATTGTGTTATTGGTATCAGGTGGGGTTAAGTGGGTTCAGTGACTAATCCTTCTAAAATTATTTTAAATATTTGTTTACAGTAACCCTCAATGCTAAACCTTGTGAGTTTCCATGTATTCTTCAAAACAAAAGACATAGAATAGAGCTTTTGTCATGAATACATACACACGATCATCAATGGATTCATAATAGCCTTCAGTGTGTCACAGATTCAGATACACAGAGAAGACAGATAAGATAAAATACGAACTCCTGATGAGTGAATCAGAAAATTTAAATCTGGGATTTCTCCTGATCAAATAATACCCAGGGGGAGTTATTCACTGACTGCTGTCTTAAATGTAACACTTCATTATAGGTGACTGTGGATATATTATTTATGTGTTAAATTTACCCATTCAGTGTTTTGTGTGAGGAGTCTCAAATTCATTACATATGTGTAATGAAGAAATTGTATCTTCCTAGAAGAGAGGTATGAATAAAAGTGTAGGGATAGATATTATGAAATCATCTTTGGATATGAAATCAATAATGTAATCACACTTATATTTGGATATAAATATGTGCATTTATGTATACATGAAATTATGGAAAATAAATAAAAGAAACTCTTGACAACTTTTAACCTCATACATGCCACTGTCATGAATTGACAACCAGCTAATATGTACACATAAAAAAGACCTAACATTTCAAACTTGTACAGATATTTTGAAAATTTTCACAAAACGCATACTTAGTAACTAGGGGTCCTTCATTATCTGACACCTCATATTTCCTATGTAGGTCTTCTTGGTTACTTGTGCTTAGGTAAGAAAGATGTTTCCTAACAGTTAAATCCTCACAGGAATTATGTGAATCTCAGTATCTACTTGCCATACAGATCTGTATATATGAGTCCATCAGAAGGTATCATAATACACTGTGATAATATGCTGCATCTTTAATGAACAATGACTAGTATTGATTTATTTTGAATCCTACAACGTCCATTTATAATAGCAACACACTCAATTTTTCAAAATTTGAAAGTGACAAATAACTGCATCTTTACATGGACAATTAGATACTTTTAGCAATGTCAGAGTAAATCTTCCCCCACAAAATTCTTAATATATACACTCAATTTTGATCCCAATGCCAACTGATGCAATTGATTTCACTTGTGATTCCTTCTAGATCTTTAATTTCTTAATTGTGGTAGCAAACCCCATATCTTTGTGAACCTTGCCAGAAAGAAGGAAACTGTTGATTATCATGGTCATATATTCAGATTTTAATCTATACTTGAGTTCAGTTTATTTTTCCGAACATGCTTTACCGTGGGTGAGTAGAACATACTATAGAGCCCATGCTATCATTGAATAACTTGACAGCTGAGCTGACAACTGGAACTCACCAAGGGAGCAACCCATTTCTTGAATCCCTCCCATTTTCAGCTGTTTCTCTGTAACCCAGCCAAGAGTGAAAATGCTGATATATGAAGCTCTGAAGACACTGAATGTTATTCTAGAAGGCAAATGTATTTGTGGAAAATTTAAAGTCAAATCCTCAAGAGAGTTTCCAGGAACTACAAGCACACATAGTATTTCCTGAGACAGAAATTCTCGAGAGATGGCTGGATCTGAAGTAAGTGAGTCTCTGCTCAGGTCTATGCTCAGTGTCTTCAACAAAGTTTGTAAATCTATATTGTGCATATTTATCTCTCTGCTTCTCATAATATTGCCTTTGGATCATCCTTTTACTGACATTTGCTTGTTGGTGATGCTTCTGAGAGATATGATCAAGTTTTTAAGTATGTATTTTTACACAGTGTGTATTTCTTTCCATTGGATTCTTCCCCAGTTATTTTTATGAAGACATATATATTCATTAAAGTGATGATGTTCATAATGAGATTTCCATTGAGGCAGGTGAACATTGTAATTTGCTCATGTCCACTTCTAGCATAGACTAGCTCATATACTCCTATATAGAGAGGATATTCAATTTTTTGGCAAGGATTCCATCAGAGTGTTATGTTGGTTTATTGCCTCAGGAAAATGCGTAATCAGTAACAAAAAATGGTAATTTTAGAATTAATCATACAGTTATGAAAATGTAGAAATAGAGATGCCATATTATCCTGGAAATCAAAACACATGTCTTAATTGAATTTGAGAATCTGGTATGGTGTAGATATATTTAACTTATACTTGACTTATAACTGTTGGGGTTTCATTTTCATTACATTTAACTTGCTGTCTTTCTTGGCCCCTCAGTCTCACAGAATAATGATGTGACTATGGTTGAACACCTGTCTTTAGTTAATGTTAATGTATTAAAGTTGAACTCATTCACCTGTAGTTTATTCTCTCTGTCAATGTCTAACCACCTCAGCACTAGCTTGGATTTTGTTTCCAATTTTTTATAATGTTCTGTAGCCAGGATATGTTGAATTATCAGTATTAATATTTGAAGTATTGCCAAATGATTTACATAACATAGAACAATTTATGTACATACTGAACTTCTCCCAAATTTATATAATATATTCTCTTGCATTGGAAATTATTTATCTCCTCCAATAATTCTCCATACCAATATGTTTTCATGTGGAAATTATAGGAAGACAAGGCCAAAATACATAAATTAATAGTTTTACACTTTACCATATATACTTTTATATAGATAATAGGTCTTTCTTTTCTCAATCCCACTTCATCTCTATAGATTTTCCCATCCATATTCACACCATCTGTGACTCTCAGGACAAATTAAATGGTTTTCAAAGGAATAGAGTAACATAGAATATGATATGTAAAGTTATACAACAAAATCTAACAACTAATAAAAATATGTCAAAACAATCAGAGGAAAAATAGCTCAAGAAAAAAATACTAGAAACTGATAAAGATGCAGAGATCCATGAGATTTTAGTCATCATGCTCAGAAAGCCCTAAACATATATGAGACTTGCAGTGTAGAAAGGATAAGTGAATTAATGCTTATATGCAAATTAAAATTAATTGTCCAATTTTTTGCCATTCTGCCAGGTCCGTTTCTGTTCAGAAAAGAAGCATGTACTTCTATTTGTTTTTGGTTATTTGTGAATATTGTCCTTTGCAATAGTGCATTTAAAGTAGTTTTTGCACAAATAGGTTAATGTAGCTTTTTAAACTTAGTGAATGTGTACAAAATAAACTAAAATACATATAGATTTCTAATGTGTTTATGTTTTTTAAAGCCTCAAAATTGTATGGTACTTTATATAAAAAAGATTTAATGCGTTATTATTGGTCACATGTAGAAAACACAAAATTTTCATTCATGAATATTGTCTTCTGTGATCTTTTTCTTTACATTCAAATTTATTACATTTGATCCAGGGACTCCCACAACTGGAGTGCTCAGCAGATGTAAGTAATTAAGGCACAATGTATATTTTAGCTAGGTCTACATTTTTTGGTTATGAAATGTAAGTTGTAAGAAGTATATTTCTGCATCACAACATTTTTACTTTCTAGTTTCTTTCAACAGATGACAGTCTTGCCATTTCTAATTTTAGATTACAATGTATCTTTTATAAGATGCTGCCATAAAAATGAAGCATATGTTTAATGTAGAGAAAAAGTATGAAACCCTGTGTATCACTATATACTGAAATACACATTATTTTACTTATTTTCATATATCAGAGCTTTAATCTTCCCTTCAACATTTTTGGAGGGAAGACAGAAAAAAAGAAAGGAAATCAGTCTGAATATCCCCAGGATGAAATACACTTGAAAAAAATATTTAAGATGAATTCCCATTTGTGAAAACCCTTGCAAAGAATATCAATGGTAGAAGACTTTTTATCAATTAAAAGAGTATTGTTGGAAATATATACGAAATCCACAAAACGTAATGAAATGAGTGACATCCAATGGACTTCATAGTTGCTTATGATTCAGTACCATTCTTTCATTATTATTGCTATATGACATGTTTTATGAAATACAAATGATACCCTCCCTTTTTCAGGACTGTGTTGGTTGTCGAGCTAAGCTTATTTTTTCAAGTTACACATATTTTAGAACAGATTTTTTTTATTTTGAATTTGGATTTACGTTGGTTCAGGTTTGAAAAGAGCAATTGGTAAATATCTTTTTCACAATATTTTTCTACCACTGTACAAGCTTGTAATTATTTTATACTAACTTTATAACAATCCTTTTCTGGTCATTCCAAAATTTTATGTTGGATGGCGTTCATTCTCTTTGTTGGGTTTAATCACAATGTTGAGTTTGAATGGAGGTGTTAGATATCTGTCTCATTTCTTTTTTTCAGTGGGATCATTAACAATCTTCTCTAATAGAAAAACATTAGATATGTTTTACTCATGTATAGCATTTATTGTATTGTGGCATGTTCCTTGTAGCCCAAAATACTTTATCAGACTCCTATAGAGACATATTTTTCTTGTTTTCAATTTAAATTTAATTTGTTTTAAATTAATATTAATTTTAAAATTGTCCTCTGCTTCTGTGGTTTTAACTATTATGGTCTTGAAATCTTTGTGCCTCACTTATCTCTTTACAGCTGAACTATAGGAATTCAGCTCAGTATTTACCTGTGGTTCTCTGCTTCTGGTTCAATAAATGAATGGGTAAAGGTTCTAGGGTGACATGTAAAGTACTCATTATTCTCATTTCAGAAAAAGGGCATTTAAAGTAGCATCTCCACTATTACTTAGATACTCATGGGGTCATCGTTGACAGTCCCTGACCATTTTGCCAGTTCCATATTAATCGTCAAATCCATTTTGGCTGTGTCTATTATGGTATCATTTCCAGAAATTAATAAATCAGAGACAGAGATCCACAACGAATGAACTGGCAAAATTCTGGGAAAACAGTCAAATCAAATAGGAAGAAATATATTTGTTAGGCAGGTTTAGAGCTTTTTGAATGGATTTATAAAAACACCTGCACTAATCTCATGGAAACTTGTACAGATATTGTGCAAACCACACACAAACACATTTGTTCAAATGTACATCAACTCTGGCAAATATTTGAGCTAGTTATATTTATCTAGCTTATCAAACTTTTACTTTTAGGATATGAAATTGATTGCTTCAGATTGTTCTGTGTTTCAAATTCTCTGATGATGAATCACATGTTATTGTTGTGAGTTTTTCTATATATGTGATGTGTGGTTTCTTTTTGTCATTATTACTTGCAGTACACTTTCCTTGTTTTCTATGGAAGGAGTTTTAAGTGGGATATGCTATGTTGACTCTGTTTTTCTTTTCATTTTTATTCTTTCATACAATATATTCCAAACCATGTTTTCCATTCCGTCACTCCTACTATTCTCCACCTTTCATCATTTCTCATCCAGATACAACATCTTCTCTGCTCTTCTCAATAAAAGAGCAGGACTCCCAGTGCTACCAAACATTAAGTCTAAGAATATACCCTCATAGTAAGGTGGTACTAGGAAACAAAGCAGGAGAATCTAATTCAAACTAGAGGGCTTATAATCAGAAACACCACCACTCCCATTCTTACCGCCACAAAAACCCCAAGATAAACCTTATACAGCTTGTTAACACAAGGATGGTTCAGACTCATTCTAGCTGTGTAATTAGCCCTTAAGTCTGTATGAGGCACTATGAGCTCAACTCCATTGATTGTGGGCTCTGTTTTCCTTGATTCCCTTACAAATCTGGCTACTTCAATTCTTCTGCTATCCCTGGGGACGAAATTCTCTGCTTGCTCTTTGGCCTTAGGTGATATGTCTTCCTCCATCAGGTGTGGTGGTAAAAAACACTTCAGATAGGCATGTTTCCTAGGAGTTTAACACAATAATATTAGTTATAATTGCTTTACTTCTTTTATTGATTGGTGTGCTTCTAGGTTGAATCCCACTTAGCTTTTTCAGGCTTACATTAGACCAGCCACTCTTTGGGCAATACAACATGCTCTGAGTAAATAGACTCCAATAAACATTGCTGACAATAGAGGTTGTAAGTCCCAGATGATGGAGCTGGCATCCTAGATCAGTTCTAGACCTATGGTCCTCACCTAGTGAAGATCAAATTTTACACATTATATTATCCATTACTAACTGTCCTTACTAATGTCAACCTCATATATTCCTGGAAGTTTTTACTGCACTTCACTGCACTGCACTGTAATTACACATTTCCCCTTATATGCCCACCTATTACAATCTTGTCTGCATATATCCCTCTTCCATTTTCCCTCCCCCTCTCAAATCATCTCATCTGTTCTCTTTCACTAATAAAATATGTTTTTGATCATTAGTCCATGTTTAACAAATAATAGAATATCTTAATTAATAAAAAATTATGGAATATTAATACAAGTAATACATGGATCAAAACCCTATGGGAATACATGAGCACCTTAATTTCAAGCAATAGAAAGAGCAGCGTATGTTAGACATCAAAATGTCTGTTGTATGCATCAATTTCAACTGTTAATATGCCAAGTGTTAGACTGTGCAAAAGTGTATAAAGTATTCTGTTTGATAAAAACATGCATAACAAGCCAATGCATGTTAGAACATTCTACATTTCTAGGCTGGAAGTCTGCATTCTAAAGTTATGTCTGCTCTGTGTGTGATCAGGGTCAGACAATATTTTTTTGGTATTCAATATGTGTTTCTTTCAAGATAAGACTATATGCAGTATAAATTGTACTGATTTAATAATGAATAAGGAATGTTAAATTTTCTATTCTACATCTTGTGTTTTTGAAAATTTATTGTAAGGCAGAAAAATATAATCTCTGAAAACCATGCAACCTAGAAAGAAAAAAGAGAAGAAAAAAATAGAGGAATGTGAAATATTAAATCTGAATATCAAAGGGAAATTTGAATACATACTGTGCTATTAAAAAAGGAATTACAATAAACAATAAATGATAGGTTCACAACTTATTGCAACATTCCATCCTGTGGTTGCATATTGCATTTTTGCACAAATGAGCTAAAAAGAGAACTAGAAGGCAAGGAATACATATATTTAGATGAATTTTGCAAACAACCAAAACGTTTTACAAGGTAAATTTCAGATGATTGAGTGGAAGTCTTTTCATCAACAACCACATTGTTTAAATTATTATCAGTTATATCATATGTAGGATTGAAGGGACAGAAGATTTGACAATGGGTACAAAAGGAACATTCTCACTGTTGAATATAAAGTTGAGAGAAAATCTAATCATTTGTCTCACTGCAAATCTGTGAAACTGTAGTATATTAGAATGGCACATGGAAACAAAAGGGAATGCTTCATTGGAGATATTGTTAATGACTCAGTTACTTGCATGCCCTGGTTACAGGCAATTATATTACTTATGCAGTGTGAAAAGTACCCCTCAGATTTCATTGATTACTTCAAATATATGTCTCAGTTCTGTTTTAATTAACCATCACATGAAAAGAAATGTGAGAATGTGGTCACTCCAAAATCTTGAAGCTTTATTCAGATTCAACATAAATGTCTGTGAACAGTTCAAAGAAAAATTTTGACTGCAATGATCCAAGCTATAGGGATATCTACCATCTCCTGGAAAAATAAGCTCCCATACAAGAAACGAGAAGCAAAGTTTTGTCTTTCTTTAACTGATCATAATTTGTGCATATCAGCTGTGGGACAGGACCACAAATGCAAACATTTTTATCTGCTTTCCTGTCTCTAAGTGTGTTGAAACTAGGAGATACGGGTGATTTTGTCTTTACACACAGAATAGTTTCAGAAAGGAGAAACTTTAATATGTACTTCTTTACAGGATCCAAAAGGGGAAAAAGGGCAGATGTGTCTTTCCCAGATAATGTATGCATAAGGAAAGTACACTTTGTCAATTCACTCAAAATTGCTTTATTTTAATAGATATAAACCTTCAGTGTCATTGCTCCCAGTGAGAATGCTATTTTTTCTGTTTTGTCATATTTTCACTATGAATTTTTTATTATTGCTCACATTTTGTCCTATATCCTGCTTTTATTATTTCTTGCCTTTTTTTCTGGTATGACTCATCTCAATAACGGCATCCCCGAAATATTTAAGATAGTCTGATATTAGAGAGGAATAATGAAACTCAATTCCAATGACGAAATCTGCATATGTTATTTATCACAGGGAAATGTATTTCATGAAGATTTTAGATGTTAGAAACTTTCATGTCTGTGACAAACTCCTGTCATCCCTCTCTTTATGTGTAATATTTAAAAATTGTAGATTTATTACTGATATCACAGTAAATTCCTTCATTAAATATTCTTTTTTCTCCACAAACAATAGTCTCAAAGATTCATAAAATGTGGAAAATTAATTTCATTTCAGAATCTGTTGACTTTTAAAGATGTGGCCATAATTTTCTCCAAGGAGGAATGGGAATTGCTGCATACTTCAGAAAGGGATTTGTACAGAGATACAATGTTGGAGAATTACAGCAACCTGGTTTCCATAGGTGAGAATGAATTCTTTTATGATCACATCTTAAACTTTGGAAGTCCCAACAAATTGTATTTGTATTTTGAATTGTTTTCCAGCACTTCCAGTTATTTCTAGATCTTGGTGATTGTAATATTTCTTGCAGAGTCTCTTATATCTTATGTCATTCTAATTATTATTTTAGATTCAGTGTAACACTGTCTTCAACCCTCCTGGTACATTTTGTAATCACTCAATAGAAAGAAAGAAGGGATGCAGTTGCTTCCAACAGTTTTATTTGTACTATGAGTTATTGGAAGAGAGTGTATATGTATACAAAATTAAAGGATGGATTTTTTATAAGGCTACAATAACTGCCAACTCTGCACTAGTAAGTGTTCAGTAGTGAGTTTTTCCTTATGGTCATTCAAATCCACAGACTAGAACCATATGCTAGAAGCCATCTATTGCCTATGTTGTAAAGAAACTACCATAAAGCTTTTTCCATTCACAGGACTTTCTGTATCAAAACCAGAGATAGTCATCTGTCTTGAAGAAAGTAAAGATCCATGGACTGTGAACATAAAGGAAGCAGAAGGCACAGAACCCAGTAAGTTGGAATGAAACAACGGTGCATGTGTGGAGTAAAAAGCAAATAATTTCAAGTAACTTCAGTGAGATGATGTTACATCCTCCCTAGACATGAGGACTGAAAATTGCTATTATAAGTGTATACTAGCCTTCAATAAGTTTATGTGTCTCTGTACTGGTGATTGGTTCATGAAATGGTCTCCTGTGCTGTGTTGTTCAGTGGTAATTTCCACATTTGCTTCTAAGAAGTTCATTGTTACTGGATGTATGCTGAGGTCATTGAATCAATTGAACTTAAATTTTGTGTGAATATACACAGTAATCTATTTAAATCTTTTACATGTTAATATCCAGTCATCCCAGTTATTTGTTAAGAATCTCTCTATTTTCTTTTGTATACTTCTAGCTTCTTTGGCTATTGTCAGGTATTCATTGGTGTGTGGATTCAATTCTATTGGCTTAGTTCTATAAAATTTCCATATTAACTTTCTAGTATGAAGAGTCAGTATGCCCAAACCTTTAGATAAAAAATAAGATATTAGTTTAATGCCACATTCATTAATCAGAATAATAATAGCTGTTAAATTAATCTAGTGCCTCCACATGTTCAATTTGATCTCAGTTACTTCCTTATCTACAATACCATTGTCAAGTGTGGGTACCATTAATGGAGTTGGCTGTAACACAACCAAATACTGGTTATCTATTGCCAACAAATATATGTCACATTTGCAATTGTCTTTCAGTCTATTCACAACAAAAGACCATGTGTTTCATAAGTAGGAAACATTGATGACTACTTTTTACTTGCATAGAATAGATGGTAGCTTTTATTACTATGAATATATCTCAGCTGGGTTGACACAGAGGATTTTACAGAAGATTGATGTCTCCCCATTCAATGCCTCAGTGTATTGATCTCATTGGGTTTCTGATGGCAAATTATTACCATGACAATATTGTATATGTTTGAGGCATAACAATAGAAAACAAGTCACATATTACTGATAACATAGATTTTATTGCATGTATACTGCCAAGTAGGGAGACCTGAATATATAGTCATTAAGGAGACAATGGACTAAAGTTCTTTACTTATTTGTCTTGGTTATTCATCTACATATAAACTAATATGTATATATACATAGATTAAAAACAATTACCAAACATAGACTATATTATAGATAAGGGGTATAGGCATATTTGGAAGAAAATGACAAGTACAAAGCATGATATGGTATGATATAATTGTTTACAATTTAAAATTACATTAAAAAGAAGCTGTGAATTTTACATGTTAACTATGGGATCTGATATTTTAATTTAGAAGATATTTCAAATCTTCAGAATACTTTGAAAATAAAAAAAACATATCAAATAGATATTTTATCAATTTAGGATAGTATTAAGAATGAGAATAATTCAAACTGCTGTAGAATAAACAATATGATTTAGGATAGTGTGAAACTACCTCTCCTCATATCCATAAATCAATGTTGCTTACATAGGTATGTTTGTATTCATGATCATTTCTTCTTCATTTTAATAATCATGTTTTTTAAATTACTAAAGATTACTTTCATGAATTAATCATTAATCACAGAATATCTATATAGGATAGCATTTCCACTTTTGTTACTTTATCATTTAAGTGTTAGGAAATGTGATCTTGATCTAAATCAAAAAACAATATTGAAATTCACCAAGTTTATAATATTTTCAAATAATTTCATTTGAATTCTAACATTTATGTTTACAATTCTTGCTAGCATGGTGAAAGAGGATCCTTTAGAATTTTACATGTTTTGAAATACAATATCATGAAATATCAATCCCCATGTTCATCATGTTTAGAAATTTGTTTCCTTATGGAAGGAGTGCTAAAGATTTATGACTCACATTTTTATTAGAGGCCACAATTGTTTAACTTTATGTATCAGTTTTATATTACATTTAACTACTTACACAATGTCAGATAACAAATGTCTCATTTCTCCCATTTTTGATTTGTCATACCATTATAGGTGACAAACTTGGCAAAACTTTCACTCTGACTTCAAGACTTAAAACTCAACACATAGTAAAAAGTGGAGAGATACACAACTGTGAAGTATGTGGCAAATCATTTAAACAGGTCTCAAAACTTCAATTTCACCAAAGAATACACAGTGGGGAGAAACCTTACAATTGTGATGTATGTGGCAAGTCTTATTCAAGGGGTTCAAGCCTTCAAGTTCATCGAAGAATACACACTGGAGAGAAACCTTTCAATTGTGAAGTGTGTGGCAAGTCCTTTACTCGGGGCTCAAGTCTTCAAATTCATGAAAAAATACACACTGGTGAGAAACCTTATAATTGTGAAGCATGTGGCAAGTCCTTTTCAAACAAATCAAATCTTCAACTTCATCAAAGAATACACACTGGAGAGAAACCTTACAATTGTGAAATATGCAGTAAGTCCTTTTCAAAGAGCTCAAATCTTCAAGTTCATCAAAGAATACACACTGGAGAGAAACCTTACAATTGTGAAGTTTGTGGTAAGTCCTTTACAACGGGCTCAAATCTTCAAGTTCATCAAAGAATCCACACAGGAGAAAAACCTCACAATTGTGAAGTATGTGGCAAGTCTTTTGCCAAGGGCTTAAGTCTTCAAGTTCAT
>JANBXA010000084.1:0-48598 GCA_030556225.1 Cricetiscus sungorus | reverse complement strand
CTCCACATCTGTATTGTAGTTTGGATCAATGCTTAGCTGTGGGTGTATGCATCTGCTTCCATCTGCTACTAGATAATGGCTTATTGTCTGAAAATAAGATAGTCATCAAACTCATTGTTAGGGGAAGGAAATTTATGCAGCCTTTCCACTCTTGCTCAATTGTTAGTTGGGATCCATCATGTAGGTCTCTGGATATTTCTCTCAAGTCAGTTTTCTCTTCAAACCTATAATGGCTCCATCTTTTATGGTGATTTTCTATCTCTGTCTCTTATTTTGTTTCATGTATTCCTTCCATGACTCAATCACCCCCAGTCCAATGTGCTTTCTTTTCTTCCTCTTGACTTTCTCCCTCTAGCTCCCTCTCTACTCACTTCTTCAACACTCCCAATATGCTGTGGAGATCTTGTCTCTTTGGCCTTCTGTGAGGGACCATGTTTGAATCTTCTCAGAATCATCCTGCTATCTTAGTTTCTCTGGCAGTGTGAATTATAGGCTGGTGATCTTTGCTCTATATATAAAATTCATATATAATTGAGTAAATAATATCTTCCTCTTTGTGGCAGGGTTACCTCATTCCACATTGTTTCTTCAAGATCCCATCCATTTTTTCCCACAGAGTATTATTTTATGTGTTTATGCGCCACATCTTCTTTATCCATTCTTCAGTTGAGGGGCATCTAGGTTGCTTCCGCATGTTCTTGGTATTTCAAATAATGTTGCTACATATTTTATCACATGTCTTTGTTGCATGGATGTGGATGATTTTGGCATGGGCCTAAGAGGGGGTTATCAGGTCCTTTGGTAGACTGTTTCCTGTTTTCCTGGAAAATCACTATACTGATCTGCAATATAGCTGTGCAAGTTTGAATTCCCACCCACAGTGGAGGATTGTTCCCCTTTCTGCCCATCCTGTCTAGCACAAGTTTCCATTGGTGTTTCTAATTGTAGCCATTTTGGCAGGAGTAAGATGGTATATCTAATTGTTTTGACTTGCATTTCCCTGATATCTAAGGATGTTGAAAACTTTCTTAAGTGTCTTTCAGCCTTTTTGATTTATTCTACCGCGAATTCTCTCTTCAGTTCTGTACCCCATTTTTAATAGTGTTATTTGGTGTTTTGATGACTAGTTTCTAGATATCTTTGTATATTTTATAAATCAGCCTTCTGTCAGATGTAGGACAGTGAAGATCTTTTCCCAGTGTGTTGGCTGCTATTTTGTCTTGTCAACTGTGTTCTTTGCCTTACAGAAGCTTCTCAGTTTGAGGAGTTTCCCTTTATTAATTTTCAATCTCAGTGTCAGCGCTACTGGAGTTATGTTCAGGAAACTGTTTCCTATAGCAATTTATTAAAGAGTACCTCCCACTTTATTTTCTAAGAGGCTCAGTGCGGCTGGATTTATATTGAGGTTTTGATCCACTTGTACTTGGGCTTTCTGCATGGCGATAGACATGGGTCAATCTTCAGTCTTCTACACATAATCATCCAGTCGTTCTAGCACCATTTGTTGAAGAGTTTTTGTTCCTCCAATTATATACTTTTAATCAGGTGTTCCTAGCTGTGTCGGTGAGTATCAGCAGTTTTGATTTTATTCCATTGGTCTACTTGTCTTTTTTATGCCAATATTAGTTTGTTTTTAGGACTATAGCTCCGTAATATATCTTAAAGTCAGGGAAAGTGACTCCTCCTGAAGTTCCTTTATTGTAGATGGTTGTTTTGGTTATCCTGGGTCTTTTGTTTTCCCATATAAACTTCATTATTATCCTTTCAAAATCAGCAAAGAATTGCACTGGGATTTTAATGGAGATTTCATTAAATCTGTAGATTGCTTTTAGACATACTGCCATTTTTACTATAGTTTTCCTTCTATCCAAGAGCATGGTGATCTGTCCATTTTCTCTAATCTTCTTTAATTTCTTTCATGAAAGACACAAAGATCTTGCTATATTGTCTTTCACTTCTTTGGTAAGTATTACCCCTAAGGTACTTTATGTTGTTTGTGGCTATTGTAAAGGTGAGAGTTTCTGCTGATTTCTTTGTCATCTGTACATAGTAGCACTATGGATTCTTTCGAATTTAGGGTTGTATCTTGATAGTTTGCTAAAGGTGTTGCTCAGTTGGTAGGAGTCCCCTGGTAGTGCTTTTCGGGTGGCTAATGTAAACTATCTTATCATCTGCAAATAGTGATAGTTTGAATTCTTCCTTTTCAATTTGTATGCTCTTTACATGATTTTGTTGTCTTATTCCTATAGCCAGACTTTCAAGTGAAATATTGAAGAGATATTGAGAGGGTAGCCTTGTCTTGTTCTTGATTTTAGAGGAATCACCTTAAAATTTTATTTATTAAGTTTGATGTTGGTTCTTTCTTTATTGAATATTGCTTTCATTATTAGGTATCTTCCTGTTATCCCTGATATCTCCAAGATCTTCATCATGAAAGCATGTTGAATTGTGTCAAAGTCTATTTTATCATCTAGTGAGATGATCATGTGATTTTTCTCTTTTTCTTTGTTTATATGGTGGACCACATTGATGATTTTTGTATGTTGACCCATCCCCGCACCCTAGCGGTGTAGCCTACTTGGATATGGTGGATGATATTCATGTTTCTTTGATTGTTTGAATCAACGATGATGTCATCCTTCATGGCTGGAGTCTTCCCATTTTTCCCTGCTAGTTAAATGCCACATCTCCTGTTGATTTATTGTGAGAGTTAAGAATTACTGACTGATTTAATTATTTAAATGATTGATTTCATTTATCTGTCAGATACAAGTTTAGGGATTTTGATGTTGCAGCCATGGACACAGCTGACTCTGAATGCCATATGCTTCACCAATAGTTCTAGGGATGCTTGAAGATTAAGTCCACCAAATTTCATATTTCCCAACAAGATGAAGTTCAAGGAGTCCACCAAGGTTAGCATGATGGTTGGGATCTTTGCCTCCCTGTCCTCCCTCCACAACCTTACATTCATTGTGCTCTACTATGAAAAGTAGAAACAATGACACAAGAGATGCAGCACAATCACAGAGGCCTCACTAGGGATGATGTCCTAGAACATGGAAGAGCTACTTTCTCTCAACTCTGCTGGTGAAACCGCTGGTCTTGCCTACTTTGCAGCTGATATCAACATTATAGCCACTACTGTTACTCCAAGTAAGACCTATCAACACAACTCCTGCAGCACAACAGCAGATACTCAGAGGTTCACAATGATATCAAGGTGAGAGCATTCATTAGTCAAGAAAGACTAATTACCTGATTATTAAATTATCAAAATTTAAAAATTGGTGATGACAGTGTCCTTTATTAGGTCTGGCCTGTCATCCCAAGAATTGATGATGCATAAAAGTCCAAACTATTTCAATATTTTATCATTTAGTTATTATAATTATTTATTTTTTAATCTGTGATTACTGAAATTTGGTGCCAACTTGTGGGAGTCAAAGGTGTCAGACCTTCTAACCATCTGATTACTTCATTATACAAATCTGTCTTTATCTACTCGAGGAAGAGTGGTGACTGGATCCACATTGTTGAGTTAATTGTGGCCATTTCATTATTTAATTATTTAATTCAATGATAATATTATTTTGTTATCTCAAGTGTAAATTATAAGACATCTGATTACTCAATCATTTTATTGTTCGAACCTATGATTAAATAACCAATGATCTCTTGTGTTTTGCTTCCTCATGCAGGATTCAAGTATAAAACATTATCCAATTACTTAATATTTAATCTTTTATTATTACAATCTCTCTTTATTTGTTCAATGATTACTAGAGATTGGAGCCTCCTTATAGAAGTCAAATGTGCAACATCATCACATCATTTGATGTTACACTTATTTAACTATAAATTTAGGTCATTATATTATCGAAGATTGCTGGTGTTTTGTCCCACACTGTGGGATCAAGTATGCCAGACAAACTAATTTTGTAAATAAATTATTTAAACCAACAATAACCTTATTGGCCATAAGTCATGTTTGAAGTCAGATTGTGGGAGTTGACAATGTGACATTATCTCCTTTACTTGGTTATTTAGTCATTTTAATAAATCATTACATCAGTCTTGATAACTCGAGTTTGGTGCAATCTTATGGGAGTTAATGTGCAAAACCTTCTTACTAATTATTTATTTAATTGTTTAAACGAAGCATTATTCCAGGAAGAGTTCAGTCTCATTTCACCATGTGGGATTGAATTATGCAATACCATCTCATTATTCAGTTACTGTAAAATTATATATTAATTATTTAAATCAAGGATGATGATGTTCTTTATGAGTACAGTGTGGCCAGTCTTCTCTGGAAGTTAATCATGTGGCATTATTTAATTATCTATGTACTACTTCCTTAAAAATCACTGGAGTCTGGTGCCATCTTATGGAAGTTAAGTATGGAGGTCCATCCAATTATTTGTTTATTTGATTACGTAAATAATGATGTGGTCATTGTTAGGGATTTGGCTGCTGTGTGATGCACACAGCTGATGATTTTTGCAAGAAGAAGAACCCAGAGCATGGGGAACACTGGAAGATTTAGTGATTACTGAATACATAATGATAGATTTTAATGATTAAGTCATTTAAAAACTCATTGGTTTCACATCATCAATTTTCAAGAGGATGCATCAGAACCAACCCATGAACCACACAATCATCATAGATTTTAAAATTCAATCATTTAAAAATTATATTATCAGAGAACCTTCTCTAATTAAATGTCTGGGTGATGTCATGGCACTCCACCAAGTCACTGCAACTGGGACCACAGCAGCAGAAGCTGTGACAGCAGTGATGGAGGTGCCTTCACCTGCAGGGCCAAGAGAGAACAGCTCCTCACACTCTGTGATATCATCCCCATCAATGGTGCCTTGGCAACCACTATGATGCTACCTGTGCCTCCCTTACTGTAACTTGTCTTTCTCATAGTAGAGGGCAGTGAAGGCCCGGAAGTGGATGAAGAGCTGCAAGACAACCCCTGTGACTGCCACACTCAAAATTTGGCTTGATAAGATAGTAACCCTTCCTCTAAGTGGGACACCAGCCTCTGCCAGACTGGATCTCCCATTTGAGGAATATTCCTTTCTGAGAGAGAAGAGAGAGAGAGAGAGAGAGAGAGAGAGAGAGAGAGAGAGAGAGAGAGAATTTTTCTCTGTCATGTCTGGCCTGTCTAGGAACCCAAAGCACCACACACAACTACACCCAATAGACACATAGAAGGCCCTTTGAAATCTTACTGCAGATGTCCTCAGGAAGCTTTGTAGAGAGGGCGAATTGGAAGAGATCAGACAAAGACGCCAGGATAGTCCTCTTCATCTGCAGTAATCTTAGAAGATATCAACAATGTGAAGAGGGGACTCTAGTCTAGGAGACCGGTTCCCTCTATTATTGTATCTCTGCTTTTTTCTCATCTATTCTATCATTTGACACAAAAGTCTTGTTCCCACATATCCTCCTTCCAATGTATATTTTTGCTGTCTTGTCAAACATCAGGTGTTCATAGGTGTGTGGATTAATGTCATGAATTTTGATTTGATTCCATTGGCCTACCTGTCTATTTTTGTGACAATACCAAGGTTTTTTCATGAATATACATCTATGGTATGCCTCGTGATCTTCCTTTATTGTACAGTCATTTTGGTTATCTGGGGTTTTTTACTCATCCATATAAATTATTTATCATCCTTTCAAGGATAACACCTAAAACTGCACACACAGTTCCCTCCTGTTTTGTATCTGTCTGCCTTCTCATCAACCTCCTCCACTATCTGTGTATTCCTCCCTGGCTCCTATATATACTCTCAGCCATGACATCCAGGGCAGCTATGTACTGGTCCTGTGATAATAGGAGAAAATCAATGAGCCTCTAAGGCATGTCCATTAGTGGTTGTGCTTTTTTATCGCGTTTTGGAGGTGTACTAGAATGCAACAGAATATTGGATAATAAATTTTACCTGGCAACCCTGCCGAAATTCTATATTCTTTTATCATGGGCAAAGAATCAGAGAGCGACCTAGACATAGTATTTTCATTGAATATTTTAGTGTCCCAAGTTAAGTATCTTATAAAACTTTTAAGGACAGCATTTGAGAATACTGATTCTCTTAACCAAGTCATAGCCAAATTTCTTGAATTTGGCCTACAAATCAAGATTACCAAATATCAAAGAATATAGTCTGTAAAGGACTATATTTCTTCAGTCAGTTCAAGGACTTTTGTTGTTGAATGTCATTTTTTCGAAGAAGTAAATCTGTGGATTAAGAAGATAAAAAGACTCACAGTTATTGAACAAAAGGTAAGTTTTCCATTTATTTTTTTTTCAGGAAGGTGTTAACCCACTTGTTAAAATATACTGATAGATAATTGGATAGCAGTTCATCTCTAGTGAGGAAGCTGCCTAACATCAACTACCTGATATTTACTTAAACTTTGGATACACAATGACATTTGATCACTTACACATTTTACTACTCAAATCAGTGTCTAAATAATAGATGATCTGAGGAGTTTGGCACAATCTTGTGGGATTCATGTAAGAGACAATTTGTGGGTATCCAGTATGGCAGACAATCTCATCCTCTGATTATGTAATTATTTAGTTTTTAAAATAGAACATTTGAAAATCAATGATGAGTGGCTTTTGCACCACATTGTGTGAATCAAGTATGCAAGATCATCTAACTATTAATTATCTAATTAAATAATTTAAATTAAATAAGACACCATTGTTCATGAGTATGATTTGAAACCACCTTGGAGAAGGGCATGATGTCATATCAACTTGTTATTTGATTATTTAGTTATATTAAATAATATTTATGTCCTCTATCATACCTGGAGTTCGAAGACACCTTGTGGTTTCAAGTATGCCAGATTATCTAATTACGTAATTAAATTACTTAAATTAACTATAGGAGTTAATATGTAAGAACATCTAAATATTTGTATATTCATTTAAATAAATCATCCTCTATTTCATGAAGAGTCTAGTCAAGCTCCATCTTGGGGAGTTAAGTATGCAACACCATCACATTTATTGATTAATTTTTTAAATTCATGATGATGTCATCTTTCATGGCTAGAGACTGGGCATTCTTTCCTGCCAGTTGAATGCCACATCACCTATTTATCCATTGGGAGTATAGTCTATGGAGAAACAGGTCAAATACTTCTGTTGATGAATGTTTTCCCTAAGAAGTAAAACTATGAGTTAAGAAAACAAAAAGACTGAGTTATCCAGCATAAGGTGAATTTTCCACTGTGAGAGCTTTCAGGAGATTGAATCTAAGTAGAAGCATCCAGAGTAGAGTTTGGACTGAAGACTGTCCTAAAGATGACAGGCACACCTGTTGCTATTATCCAGATCCGTGTAGGATTCTTTTTCCTCCCTCTTCAAATGTCTTTCTCTCTGATGCAGTGCTCCTATGCATGTGGCATGTCCTGAGTTTTCCTAACTACCTGACTTTGCCTTAAACCTGGGAAGATCACTCAAGGTTAAAGATTGAAAGCCTGTTCTGTCCAGGTATCATGTCAGCGTTTAAAATACGTAGACACATTTCTGAAATTAAAACATGACCCTATCTGGGGTATCATAACATCTCTCGATATCTCTCTCTCTCTCTCTCTCTCTCTCTCTCTCTCTCCATACATATATGTGTGTGTGTGTGTGTGTGTGTGTGTGTGTGTGTGTGTGTGTGGTGTGTGGTGTGTGGTGTGTGTGTGGTGTGTGGTGTTTGGTGTGTGTGTGTGTGTGTGTGTGTGTGTGAGAGAGAGAGAGAGAGAGAGAGAGAGAGAGAGAGAGAGAGAGAGAGAAGATATTTGGGATTATAATTTGTGATTTGTGTTTTCCCTGGACAAGAAGCTAGCTCCGGGAGAGCCCATAAGTAGTCCAGAGTAATAACAGTGTGTACTTTTTTTGGTGGTCAGCTAACTGATTAAGGGTACTAATAATTTGGCATTCATAGGAAGTCATTCAGGGTGTAATGCTTCAGCTCCATCTCAGGAGCCCACCGTGTCTGCTGTGAATTTTTCATGAGTCTCTCTCTCTCTCTCTCTCTCTCTCTCTCTCTCTCTCTCTCTCTCTCTCTCTCTCTCTCTCTCTCTCTCTCTCTCCCTCTGTGTGTGTGTGTGTGTGTGTGTTTATTTATGAGGGGTCTGTAGTTTTGGCTTAGTGGCTGTGTATAATTTGTGTAAATCTTACAAAGTGTGGATGTTCCCTCCTTAGTAGTAGCCAGACAAGCACATCAAGGAATTCAGAGTTACTTACTCATATCTCCATTGGACACTCTCAGATCACTGTTTAGTAGCATCAGAACATATTACTCCAGGATGCTCATGGAATGTCAAAGTTGCAAGAAATAAGACAGGGTTTTCTGCAGGAGACAGGGAGGTATTCCTTTTCTTGGGACCATCTTGGAAGATCTCATCGGTGGGAAGGAAGTTCCCTGTAGTCTTTCCATGTTCATGGGAGAAGGGCAATCTGTTAGGAACAGATAAGCATTTCCCCCACTGAATATGAATTACCATCTAAATACAGACAGATATAATTGCACTGGATGCCATGGATGTAAGTTTAAATAGAAGCTGGGAATGCAGGGATATACAGATAAAGGATGAAGTAAATGTGAAACTGAATAGACTCAGGATTTTCAGGTAGACTGTTTTCTGTTCGTTTCAAGACCACACTGATGCTAAGACACTGATTGTATCTTAAAAGAAATATGACTCAGAAATGTGATCTCTGCCCTCGGATCACATGCTTATAATTCAAGACCTGGGGATGTGGAGATAGAAGTGGTATGGCTGGTAGGAGAAAGAAATATAAGGAGGAAATGGAATCTGAGAGCCTTTTTACTCTAAAGGTCCCTGTACACCAGATCGACATTTCATTTGAGTAGAGATAAGATATACTGGCTGGTTTGGCTCATTTGCTTCTGTGATTTGCATCTTGAAAGTTGAACCCCAATATCTGTCTATGGGCATTTTATATTTTGGTACTACATTTGACGGAATGGGAGATACCTCAGATGGGTGAATGGCTCTATGGTGGCCTACCTCCTGGGAGGATGACATGAATGTTACAGGTCGCTTACTGGCTCCTGCTGCAGGTAATATGGTATAGCATCCAACTGAATTTATATGGCTTTGCCCTGTGTGCCTCAAGGACAAAATTGCCCTATGTCCAGCATAGACCTGCCTTCTGACAGGTGGAAAGTCAGTTGTGGGATTTGGCCCTATTTAATCCAGTGGTCCCAACTCCTGTGTCATCCAGCCACATTCCTTTGTGCCCTGTGATCTAGTACACCACCATCCTGCTGCCCTATCAGCCCTGGGTCAACCTCGGGTCCACTTATGTTATGACTGCTTTGATAATGAATGTTTGTTTTGCTTAGTATGCAACATACCAACATACACAATGCCAACCTGGATGCTAGAGTGGTCAGGAGATCACTGTTCCATCAGTGAAAGTGGTGGGAAGTGGACAACAGAGTAATCTGACTGGACATATAGGGGGCCACATACAGCCCCTGATTCCTAAGTCCATAAATATGTGTTATGGCAGGTTTCCCTGCCGGCTGCCGCTGGTTCTGCCGCCATTGTCTTGCAACCACGTGTGCCCCAAATAACACTCAGAGACTCTGTATTTGATACAATCCTGTTGGCCAATTACCATTACTGTTTATGGGCTAGCTCTGTCTTAATCATTAACCCATTTCTACTTATCTAAGTATTTCCACGTGGTCGTCTTAACCGGGAGCCGCGCTGCAGGCATCCTGCTCCTTCCCGGGCTACATCTCGACTCCTTCCTACTACTTCCTATTTCCTTCTTCTGGTCTCCTAGCCCCACCTATCTTGTTTCCTATTGGCCAGCAGGGCTTTATTAACCAGTATGAGAAACACATATACAGAATAACATCTCCCATCAAATATGTTTGTGAGTGTAAGCAACTGTGGGCAGTTTAGGTATTCTTGTGTGATGTAGCTTCTTTTGCATGCAAGTTGTTGTGCCTTATTCTTTTGTCTCTGTATACTTATTTATGTTACATGGGTCTGAGAACCTGGTAGGAAAGAATGAAGGCAGCTAGAATGTTTCCTTTGAAGACTACTGAAATTTTGTGTGAAGTCCCTGAGAAGGGTTGGTTTCTTCTCTAGGCAGCATGGTGTAAAATGTGAGAATTGCTTATTCTCCTTCAGTTTCTAGGTTGCCTTTTCTCAGTCCACTTGAATCTTTTCCGAGACCCCTGAGTCCATTGTGTGCTTGGCTTATCAATAGATAGGTGATTCAAAACATTCCAAGTTGGTGGAGCCTGGCAAACTTGGAGAAAAGATAGAAAGGTTTCCTGAATGGTACCAGATGAGTGGTGGGGGACCAAGGCTGTGGCATGAAGACAGATAGAGTGATTGAGGTAGCTCAAAATGGTTTGCCTTGTGATGCTTAGAAGATGGTTAGTTTGGAGTTCTGTACCAAGGCTCTGGTCAGCAAGGGGGGGGGTTAGGATTGAATATTTATTCTTTCAATATTTCCTTGTTTCCACATCTAGAGAATTTGGTGGCCTGTTTCCTAGGAGAGCATCATGAATGTCACCTGCTCCTGGATGTCCCCTGTTGCATTTTATGTGGTACAGCATCCATATGAACTCAGAGGGAGGGGTACCCTTGGCTGCAAACGCAAATGTTCCACTGGCCTTCCACCTTCCTCATCTAAATATCAGACCCATGGTCCCATTGTCCCTTAAATCTCAACCACTCACAAATGCTCACAGTTGCCAACTCTTTGACTTGTTTCCATGCTTGACTGGCCGTCTCCACAAATCCTGGAATCCATTCATTGCAGAAGGCCTAGAGGCGCAAAGGTAGAAAGACTTGGCCTTAAACCTTGTTTAGTTACTATATTTGAGGTCGTTGCCAATGGATATTTTTTGCTTTGGAAAGGACTGTGAGAGAGCACCTACGGCCTATTGAACTTGGCATTCTCTGTACACTTCTGCCAATAAGGTGAATGCTTCTGTGAATGATGATTGCATGTCTGTACATGCTTGTTGGCTTCTTAGAAAAAGTCTCCCAGTGATGACCCCACAGGATTGAACCTATTTGAAAATGTTGGTCTTCTACTAATAATGAAGGACTTGTGATGAATGTCTGTCAAATGGCTCTTAAACCACTATATCATTACCCAATTTTAAATTCTGCAATTCCTCTCTAATTAATTTAAACTTAAGAAGGCCCCTTAATTCTGAGAGTACTCTTAAAATCTAGGAGGTAAGCAGTATTAATGGAAATATACCCTTTTGCACATAAGTACTACACACATCCCATCAAGGAGGCTAGGGTTTCACAATATCACCACCTACATGTGGGGACCTTGGATATATCAACTTTTTCTAAAGGCATCACAAATCTCTTTATCCCCACAAAAATCTTTGGAAAAAGATATTTTGAAAACTTTTCAATACCTTCCAATTATGACAAAATATGTTAAGCATCACCTTTCTCTAATATTGGCTACTGATATGCCCAGTATCATAAGAATTCAAAAGTTCCCTCCAATGACAAATGTAGTCACCTATATATTATGTATGTTTCTGAGGCATAAGACTTATCAATATTATGTAATAGTGTCACATATTTCCTCTTTTAACCTAAAGGACTCTATTCTGCTATATGTTAATACAGGTATTCTCTGAATCACCTGCACCCTAGACCTGGGTACAAGTAGATACACCTCCAAAGACATAGAAAGGTCTTTGTCTGAGGGGAAAATTGGAGACAATTGAGTGATAGGAATTTCTTGATTAGGGCCTGTTTGGGGTAAAGAGTGGAGAGATTTTGAAATGGGAGATATTAAGGTGGTTAAGAAACATTATTTATAATTCATGAAAACAGACACCCACAATCAGTCCTCTGCCAGAGCTCCAGGCCCCTGCCAGAGATCTTTCTATCCCCGTGGATCTTGAGTCCTTGCCTGCTGGATATTTGACCCCCATCACCAATCCTCTGCTGGAGGCGATTCTGGGACCAGTTTTGGTTGAATACCCTCCACACCCTTTCCTGAGAACTCTTTGGATTGGGTATGAATCTTGCTTCCCCTGTGTCATGTCCCCAGTCAGAGCTCTTCTAGTTCTCTGATAAACAACTTCCCCCTGCTGCATCCCACCAAGTAGACCCTGACCTATCCAAAACCTGTGCCCTAGCTAGCCCACAACCCCACTGCTCTGTTTGAGCAGTGGAACATAGGGCAGATCCAACAATCTTGTAACCTCTAGGGAACATCTGGGAGCTGTTCTTAGCACACTAGACACGCAAATCCACACAGGACCAAACGGATTCCCCACTACCTGATATCTGACCCCCACTGCCAGTCCTCTGCCAGAGCTCATGGCACAAGCCAGAGATCTGCCTATCCCCACAGGACAATCCTAAGTCCCTGCCTGCTAGATCTTTTACACCCATCACTGGTCTTCTGCTGGAGAAGGAACAACATGAATCACAACCTGCTTTATATTTGAACCCCATCCCTGGGTCCCTGCCTGAGGAAAGACCTCCTAGAGAGGTTGAACCACGCAAAACTGCAAACATCAAATTTCATACCCAACTAAGCACACTGGGGGAGTAGCATAGCGAGAGACCCCACCTGCAGCCATGGGAAGAAGTGATGGGAAGAGGGCAATACAAGAAAACACCTAACAATACAAAGACAAGCATTACACCACAAAAATCTAGGGATTCTACAGGAACTACACCTGAACACGCTAGAGCAGATGAGGGAGAAGACATTGACTTAAACATTATCTTCATGACAGACCATGTGAGAAAATAACTTAAGGAAATGGAAGAAAAGACAAACAAAAAAGGAAGGAATAAAGGAAAAGACCATGCAAAAAATGCAAGAGATGAACAACTATCTTAAAGAAATTAAGGAGAGCCAAGAAATAAACAAGCAAACAGGTGAAGGAAACAGTTCACCACTTGAAATGTTATTATAGAAAATAAACAAAATACAATCTGAAGGAATGCTGAAAATAGAAAAACTTGTCAAATGATCGGGAACAACAAACCCATCCATAACAAACAGAATACAAAGATGGAAGACAGAGTCTCAGGCTCTAAAAGTAAACTAGGGGAAATAGATTCATCGACCAAATAAAATCTTAAGTCAAACAAATACTTAATACTTAACATCCAGGAAATATAGGACACTGTGAAGAGGCCAAAAGTAAGAATAAAAGGCAAAGAAGATGGTGAAGAGGCCCAGCTCAAATGTTCAGAAAACATACCCAACATAATCAATAAAGAAAACTTCCCAAATAAAAGGACATGTCAGTGAAAGTACATTAAGCATTCAAAACCCCAAATAGACTGGACCCCCCCCAAAATCCTCTCACCAAATAATAATACAACTTACATACTCAATAAAGAAAGAATATTAAGGGAAGCAAAGGGAAAAGGCCAGGGAACATATAAAGCCAGATCTATCAAAATAACAACTGAATTCTCAATGGAAATTCTCAAGGCCAGAAAGTTCTGGATGCCAGGCGGTTAAAATAGCCAACAAAACTGTAAATATAGATGGAAATTACAAGATTTTCAATATCAAAGACAGATTGTCACAATATATATCCACAAATCAATTGCTACAGGAAGGAAGTTAACCACTATCACATAAACATAGGCAATATATAATCCCAATTTAGCAGAACCTGCTACAACAGCCCAGTGGAGACAGTGTAGCAATGGCTGAGAGAAATCTCAACAGCTATCTGTCCAGAGGTTTGCACCACATGTGGTTATGCCTCCTGGGGAAAAGTGGTTCACGTCCCTGCAGCTGCTTGCGTGGCTGGCTGTTTGGAAAGGGTGCTAGATGTATTTTGTGCTATGATAACAATATTGCCTTTTATTCATGGATATTTTAGCCTGTAGCTCCACTAGTAATTCAGAAATGCCTTGAGAACACTTAGACATAGTTTCAGGAACTGAAAGAGATACAGATCAGCAGTCAATAGATGGGTATTGCCCTCTGTGCCTTCAGATACAGATCCTAAGGCGCCAGTTGTGACTTCAGATGTCAGCCAGGGCCTGATAAATCAATTAGGGCTAAGGCTGTAAGAATTTGCCCACAATGTGACCCTACCTGTAATTAGCCCACCAGCAGCTAAACTGTTGTGGGATTCACTACGATACCCTAATTTGGGATCTTAGGGCCCTTAAATCAATACTATTAGAAATTTACTATCCAGAGACAAAGATTATTCTCTAAACTCAACAAATCAAATCTCTGATACGCTGACCATACACAGGCCAAAATAAACAGAGGTTCCCGGCTACACACTTGCTTAGATGTATTTACGACCTCATGTTTCAAAGTAATTGTTGACGCCTTTATAGTATGTCTGTAAATCTTTAAACTGTAGCTAAAGATCTGTTCCTTAAGCTTTCTGTATAAAAACCCAATATTTTGAAGTAAACTTTGCAGCAGTTCACAAACCTCCTCAGGTGTGTTTGTGTCTGTCTGTTAAGCCAAAGCCACTCCTGATCTGGTCATCCGAGTCTTGGTCTCTACACAGACCTGCAACCCACTGAGCAGTCTGTGGCAAGAACCAAAAAGAAAAGCAGAGAAAATATGCTCATTAAAACACAAACTACAAATCTAAATGAAACAAAATTACCAATCAATGGCCATTACTTTTCCTCAACAATAACGGTCTCAACTAGGCTATAAGAAGACAGAGGCTTATAGAATGGACACAAAGTGAGACTCCATCCTTCTGCTGCATACAGAAAGCATATCTAAGCTTCAAAGACAGAACTTACCTAAAGTTAAAGGGTTGTGACACCATTTTCCAATTAAATGGACCGAAGAACTTGTGTCTATACTAATATTTATTCCCCAACCAAAATCAATCAAAGGGATGAAGAACGGCATTTTATATTCATCACGGGAAAAGTATATCAAAATGAAGTATCAATTGTGAACATCCGTGCTCCAAAAATAAAGACAAACACATTCATAAAATCAATGCTACCAAAACTCAAATATCATATAAAACATCACACTCTTATAGTAGGAGACTTCTGCACCCCACACCTACCACTGTACAGGACCACCAGACAGAAACAAAAAGGAAACAAAAAGAACTAACAGAAGTTATGACCAAATTTGTAAAAATAGATATCTATACAATATTCCATCCAAACAGAGAAGAATATAACTTCTCAGCTCCACATGGAATCTTCTCTAATTTTGACCACATACAAGGGAACATAATAAGTGTCATCAAATACAGAAAAATTGGTGTAGTCCCCTGTGTCTTATCAGACCACTGAACTATGTGCAACTGCATCATTCCAAGATCAAAGAAGAAATAAAAGAAAACAAACATTTATTATAATTCAATTAGAATGAAGACACAACATACCTGGACTGATGGGGTACTTTGAAACTAATGATACATGGAATGTTCATTGCACTATGTGCCCATATGAAGAAAATGGAGGATATTCACATTAGATAATTAACAGCACAACAAAAAGCCTTAGGAGAAAAAGAAACCAACTCACCCTGGATGAGTAAAAGACATAAAATAATCAATTCAAGTGCTGAAATCAATAAAGTAGAAACTATGTGAGTATATGAGTGGGTTGGATACTAGAATATGACAGAATGGTACATCATAATAGTTACCTGGCAACCCTGGTGGAATTCTGTATTGCCATATCATGGGCTCAAGAAGCAAGTGTACCTGACATGTAATATCATTGGATAATTTACTCTCCGAAGGTAAGTATTCTGTACAGCCCCTAATGACAGCATATGTGGAAGTTGATTTGGCAAAGAACACCTGTACCACAGTCATGGATGGTGTCCTTCATTTACCAGATTTACACAAGACAAGAGTAGCTAATTTCAGGGAGATGAATCAGGACAAAATAATCAAATACTTTTCTTGACGAATGTCCTCCTCCTCAAGAAGTAAAACCATGAATTAAAAAATTGAAAGACTTAAAAAAGATATTTTCCATGGGGAAAGTTTAACATTATTAATTTCCTTCAGCAAGGTTTTAATCTGCCTCTTAGACTAGAATGAGGAAAAATGTGGTGGGTGTTTATATCTAATGAGGCAGCTGTCAAATTCATATATTGGCTTGCCTCAAACAACATGTATACACAAAGTCAATGCCAACTTCAAAGACTCTACTAATTGTGGCTACCATAAAACTTTGTCCAGATGACAACTTAAGTCCAGTACCATTGTTCATGCCAATATATTACAGCCACATAATGAGGATCTGGCTCATGGCCAAGTGTCAGTGACATTTTGCTGATATTTAGAATCTCTGACAAATAAGACTGAAGTTCTCTTCAGCTTTCTGTATGTTTTTACCCTCAGGGATGAGGTAATGCAATTTGTACTGGATGAGTGCCCCATTTTGACGTAAATGAGAATCTTATGCAAACTTCAATACCAAAACCATTCTACTGAATCAAACTTGGAGAAACATTTCTGGCTTCCATTTTCTAATTTTTTGCATTGCCACCATTGAGAGATGACTAACTACAAACTACTAACCTGTTTTTCTTTCTTTTTCTCTATCTCTCTTTTTTTTATTTTACATACCGATCACAGTTTCCCTTCTCTTCATCCTTCCCTCCATCCCTCCCACTCTTTTACACACCCTCACATACACCCTGATCACCCTTCCCTCCCCTCCCATCTTCCCATCCCCATTCCACATGTAGTGCTATGCTTTCCAGTCGCAGTAATATAAATCTGTAAAGTCATTTGAAGTAGGGACTAGGGCTTGTCTCCTGTCTCTAGGTTAAGGGAGTATCCCTCCATGGGGGATATCTGCAAGGTCACCTCCATGAATACGTCCTGTTTCCACAATATGAGGTCTCTTAGACTGCTCAGAGTCAAACTAGAATCCAGATGCATAGAGAGAGGCAAGACCAGTTTGCGAAACATATAAAGACAGCTGATCTGAACAAGGAGTAGCTTATGCCCCCCCCCAGACTGATAGCTGGGAATCTAGAATAAGACTGACTCAGACCCATATGGGTCTCAGCTAGAAGGACTAACCTGTTTTTCTTAATCATACATTATTTTAAAATACTCTGCATATGTGCAGTACCTTAAACAAAGTAGAAACAAATATCCAGTACAACAACAAAAAAAAACTTTACATTTGTATCAATATACCAAAGTCCATATGAATGTAAAATAATTGAGGTTAATATTCCTTTTTATGTTATGTCCCCCTATATGATGACAAACATCTATAGAACAAAAAAAGAGAGGTAACCAAAAAATACCCTTCCCACCTTTGTGAATATGAATATTTTATTGACTAGACTCAGTCTTGTTGTCTGAGGGAAAGGGCATGTTTGGGATACACACACATTTTTTACAGTAATTCTTCAGGAGTCCAGTGGTAACATGGAAGCTATGTGAGCATCACAGTTTCTTAGCATGATTGTCATTTTTTTTGTTCAGTGTGTTTGTGTGTGTATTTATTTATCTTTTCACTTTGTGCATTGCTACAATTATTCACTTACCTACTTTCTCCCCATTTTTGCACCTATAGCATGAAGTCAACTGTTACAAAAGTAAGAGAATGAGTAGAAGCTTATTTTCCTTTCAGGAAATAGAAAGGGATAAAAGTAGACGTCACTAATGCTATTGTCTCCATTCTGGAAATAGGAAAATTGAAGCATATGAAATATGTTTAAATACTCATCAATGTAGTTGAGTGGCATAATGATGCCTCCATTGTCATGTGTATATCACTATGAGATTGTAGTTGTTTAATAGACTTGAAAATAAGTATAACTCTAAAAAGAGTCTTGCATTTGGGAGAAAATCAGTGAGGCTATAAAGTAGGTGTGCTTATTTTAGCATGTGGGAGGTGTACAAGAATGTGACAGAATGTTGGATCATAAAGGATGCCTGGCAACCCTGCTGAATTTCAGTATTCTGGTATCATGAGCAAAGAACAAGAGAGTAGTTTAGATGTAGTGTTTTCACTGGCTATTTTAGTGTTCCAAAATAAGTAGCTCATAAAACTTTTAATGATGTCATTTGTGGAAATTGATTCTCCTAACCAAATCATAACCAAATCCCTGGAAGTTGGCCTACAAATATTAATATTACCCAATTCCAAATTACATAATATTGGGGAATATAGTCTGTGGAGAAGTTGAAAATTTTGAAGTCAAAGCATTTTAAATATATGTAAGTATGTATGTATGTATGCATTTTTACCCTTCTTTTTTGTAATAATAAAATAATTTAAAAATTTTACATGTGGATCCCTTTTTCCTCTCCCTTCCTCCCTCCAACCCACTCTCCCTCGTTCACTCTTTCCCCTGTGACATGCACCTTGGCCTTGGCCACCCTCCCCTCACATCCCCCCACCGCCATTCCACATATAGGGCTATGATGTCCAGGTTGGGTCATATGAATCTGTCAAGTCATTTGTAGTAGAGACTAGGACTTCTCTCCAGTCTCTAAGTTAGGGGGTATCTCTCCATGGGGGTTGTGTCTGCAATGTCCTTTTGTGCACCAGGAATAGATCCTGTTTCTACAGTCTGAGCTCCCTCAGACTGCTCAGTCCTTCTAGCTGAGAACCCTATTCAGGGGTCTGAGTCAGTTCATTGCTGGATTCCTAGGCATCAGTCTGGGGGGCCCAACCTTCTCATTGTTCAGGCCAGCTGTCTTTGTCAGTTTCTGCAACCTACTCCTGTCACCTCTCTCTGCATCTGGATACTAGTTCAACTCAGGGTTTTGTGATGGGTGTTTGCTTCTGTTTCCAACAGGTATTAGATGAGGACTCCATGATGGTGGTTAATTTAGGTGATGATCTCAATATTATGGAAGGGCATTAATGGTAGCCTTTTCATGGTTGCTTGAATTGTTAGTTGGAGTCGATCTTGTAATTCTCGAGACCTTTCTTCAGGTTCAGTTTTATCTTCAAACCAATAATGACTCCCACTTTTATGCCCCTACCTCACCCTGACTCAATCTATCTAGTCACATGTGTTTTCCTCTCCTGGCCTTATCTTTCTCCTAGTTTTTTTTCTCCATTCCTTGCCCCACACATTTTCCATGTGCTCTGTTCCTTCCCCCTTTTGTGAGGGACCATATATGAATCTTTTAGAATACACCTTATTCGTCTGGTGGTGTGTACTATAGGCTGGTGATCTTTGTTCTATGTCTAAAATCCATACATGAACGAGTACATATGCTGTTTCTCTTTTTGTGACAGGGTTACCTCATTCAGGATGGTTTCTTCAAGTTCCATCCACTTGCCTGCGAATTTCAAGATTCTGTTATTTTTTTTTCTGCAGAGTAGTATTCCATTGTGCAGATGTGCCACATCTTTATTCATTCTTCAGTTGAGGGGCATCTAGGTTGCTTCCAGCTTCTTGCTACTACAAATAATGCTGCTATGAACATAGGTGAGCACATGTCTTTGTTGCATGGATGTGAGTCATTTGGGTATATACCAAAGAGTGTATTGCTGGGTCCGGTGGTAAGTAATTACCATTTTCCTGAGGAACTGCCATACTAATCTCCAAAATGGCTGTACAAGTTTACTCTCCCACCAGCAGTAAAGGAGTGTTCCCCTTTCTCCATATTCTCTCCAGCATAAGTTGTTATTGGTATTTCTAATTTTAGCCATTCTGGCAGGAGTAAGATGGTATCTCAAAGTTGTTTTCATTTGCATTTCCTTGATAACTAAGGATGTTGAACATTTTCTTAAGTATCTTTCAGCCTCTTTAATTTCCTCTATGAGAATTCTTTCTCCAATTCTGTATTCCATTTTTTTAATACGGCTATTTGGTGTTTTGTTGACTAGTTTCTTGAGTTCATTGTATATTTTGGACATCAGCCCTTTGTCAGATGTAGGATTTGTAAAAATTTTTTCCCAGTCTGTGGGCTGCCGTTTGGTCTTGCCAACTGTGTCCTTTGCCTTACAGAATCTTCTAAGTTGAGGAAGTCCCACTTATTAATTGTTGATCACAGTGTCTGTGCAATGGGAGTTATGTTCAGGAATCAGTCTCCTATACGAATTTTTTCAAGGTTACCACCTACTTTCTCTTATAAGAGGTTCAGTGTGGCTGGATTTATGGTGAGGTATTTGATGCATTCGGACTTGAATTTTGTGTATGGTGATAGACATGGGTCTATCTGCAGTCTTCTACACCACATTGTCCAATTTTGCCAGAACCATTTGCTAAAGATACTTTCCTCCCCCCATTGTACTTCTTTAGCTGTTTTGTCAAAAATCAGGTGTTCATAGGTGTGTGGATTAATATTGGCATTTTCAATTCGAATCCTTTGGTCTACCTGTCTATTTTTGTGTCAATACCAGGCTGTATTCAGAACTATAGCTCTGTAATAGATCTTAAAGTCATGGATGGTGATGCCTCCTGAAGTTCTTTTATTGTACAGCATCGTTTTTGCTATCCTGGGTGTTTTGTTTTCCATACAAAGTTGATTATTATCCTTTCAAGGTCAGTGAAGATTTGTGCTGTTTGCAATGGGGATTGCATTGAATCTGTAGATTGCTTTTGGCAAGATTGCCATTTTTTTACTATATTTATCCTTCCATTCCAAGAGCATAGCAGATCTTTCCATTTTCTGGTATCTTTTATATTTTCTTTCTTTAAAGGCACAAAGTTCTTATTGTATAGGTCTTTTACATGTTTGGTAAGCATTACCCTGAGATATTTTATGTTGTCTGTGGCTATTGTAAAGGGTGATATTTTTCTGATTTGTTTCTCAGCCTCTTTGTCGTCTGAGTAAAGTAGGGCTACTAAATTTTTTTGAGTTTATCCTGTATATTGCTATTTTGCTGAAGGTGTTTATCAGCTGTAGAAGTTCCCTTGTAGAGTTTATCGGGCCCCTTATGTAAACTATCATATCATCTGCAAATAGAGAGAGTTTGAGTTCTTCCTTTCCAATTTGGATCCCCTAGATCTCCATTTGTTATCTTATAGCTATAGCTAGAACATCCAGTAAAATATTGAAGAGATATGGAGAGAGAGGACAGCCTTGTCTTGTTCCTGATTTTAGAGGAATTGCCTTATGCTTCTCTCCATTCAGTTTGATGTTGGCTGTTGGTTTACTGTATATTGCTATTATTATGTTTAGATATATTTCTGTTATCCCTGCTCTCTCAAAGACCTTTATCATGAAAGGATGTTGAATTTTGTCGAAGGCTTTTTCAGCATCTAGGGAGATGCTTCTTCTTCAGTTTGTTTATATGGTGGATCTTGTTGATGGATTTTCATATGTTACACCATTCTTGCATTCTTGCAACACAGGGATGAAGCCTACTTGGTCATGTTGGATGATTTCTCTGTTGTATTCTTGGATTCGGTTTGCCAGTATTTTATTGAGTGTTGTTCATCGATGTTTTCTTTCTTAGTTGTATCTTTGTATCTTTGTGAAAATTGGGTAACAGGGTGACTGTGGCCTTGTAGAAAGAGTTCTGTAATGAGCCCTCTGTTTCTGTTGTGTGGAACAATTTGAGGAGTATTGGAATGAGCTCTCCATTGAATTACTTGCAAAATTCTGCACTGAAGGCATCTGGCCCTGCGCATGTTTTTGGTTGGAAGGCTTTCAATAACTGCTTCTATTTCATTGGGGGTTATAGGTCTATTTATGCTGTTTGCCTGTTCTTGATTTAATTTTGGTAAGTGATAGTTATCCAGAAATTTGTCCATTTCCTTTGAATTTTCAAATTTTGTGGAGTACAGGTTTTCAAAGTATGAGCTGAAATTTGTCTGGATTTCCTCTATATCCATTGTTATGTCCCTGTTTTCATTTCTGATTTTGTTAACTTGCATGTACTATCTCTGCTTTTTTGATAGTTTGGATGAGGGTTTTTCTCTCTTGTTGATTTTCTCACAAAACCAACTCCTTGTTGCATTGATTTTTTTGTATTGATTTTCTGGTTTCTATTTTATTTATTTCAGCCCTCAAATTGATTATTTCCTGGTGTCTACTCCTCCGGGATGAGTTTGCTTCCTTGTGTTCTAAGGCTTTCAGTTGTGCTATTAATTCTCTAATGTGAATATCCTCTGTTTTCTTTATATAGGCAATAATTGCAAGGAAATTCACTCATAACATTGTTTTCAACATGTCACATATGTTCAGGTATGTTGTGTCCAAAGGCCTCTTGAATTTTAGGAAGTCCTTAATTTCTTTCTTTGTTTCTTCTTTGGCCCAGGTGTGGTGCAATTGCAAATTGCACACTTTCCATGGTTTTGTATAGTTTCTGCGATTTGTGTTGTTGTTGAATTCCAATTTTAAAGCATTGTGATGTGATAAGATACAGTGAACTAGAGCAGGCAGGCAGGCAGGCAGGCCCTTGTTCCCAGAATTCAGGAGCTTAAGAATTGGTGGCCCACCTGGGTTACACAGTTCAAGGACAGACATGGCTACACACAAAGAAACCATGGAGAAAGAAGAAGAAGAAAAAAAAACAGGCAGAAAGAAAAACTGGCAGATTTGCACTCAGCACAAAGGCCTTTTCACATCCTACCCTCAACTTCCACCAAAACTAATCCAGTATCACTGCCATGAATGGATAAATGAATCAACCATCAAATGAATGAATAAATAAATAAATAAAGTCAGACAGACAGACAGGTAATAAATTAAAAAGGTGAAAGATAAAATTAGCCAAGCTGTTGTGTTAGCACTCAGGAGGCAGGGGCAGTCTGATCTCTGAGTTGGAGGCCAATCTGGTCTACAGAGCTAGTTCCAGTAGAGGCAGGATGATAGAAATAGACTGCATCTCAAAAAAAAAAAAAAAACAAAAAAACAAAAAACAAAAAAAAACCAACCAAACAAAAAAAAACTGCCTCTGCTTCCTTTTATTTCTTTAACACCAGGAATGTTTAGCATAAAAATAGTGTGGATGCTGAGCTATGAATACACACACACACACACACACACACACACACACGCACACGCACATGCACACGCACATGCACACGCACTCACACAGGCATGCACATGCTCACGCGTGCAGGTAGAGAAGAGAAACCTATGGGTTTATAGTTTATTTTTGTGAATTCCAGGGCTAGGCAGAGAGACCCTGTCTCAAGTATATGAGACAAGGTAGCTAGCTGCTGGTGTTAGTTAGTATTCAGGCATCTATCTGTACTGGCCTGTACTTGGTGTTCTGACAGGCTAGGAACTCAACCTTTACTTCTAAGGACACCATCTGTCATTCCTATTTCCTTTAAAAGGGTCCTGCTTATATCCCATCCTTCTCTCTCCCCCCTGTTTCTTTTCTCCTCTTTCCTGCTGCTCATGTCTCCAGGGGCTGGTCTCCTACACCCCCCAACCCCCCCCCACCCATTTCCCTTCTCATTCCCTATTTATTATCCCTTCCCCCTAATAAATAAATACATAAATAAATAAATACATAAATAAATAAATACATAAATAAAACTACTCTCTGCTTGAACCCAGGCTTGTGGTGTCATTCCCTCATGGCCCTGCTTTTCTTATTTACCAGAGCAGGGCCACAGTTTTTCTCCTCTCTTGATGATTCCTACAGTTCTTTTTCATGTTTGAGTTTATGTATTTATTCTTTGTTTAGGGGCAAAAATTAAAAACCGGTAGGTACTGCTGTAATTATTTGACATGAAAGACAGCCAGGACTCACTTCAGCACTACATAGAGAAATCTTGTCACAAACAAACCAGAAATCACAAAATAAAAAGAAAAAACTAAACAAAAAAACCCCTAAAAACAAACACACAAAGAAAAAATTGAGTTAACCTAGTTTTTTAAAAGAGGCTACAGAATGGACACCTGCATTAGAGATTTAAAAATGCAGTTAGACTGACTGGTCGGTGGTAGCACACACCTTTATTCCCAGCACTAGAGAGGCAGGCAGAACTCTATGACTTGGAGGCCAGTCTGGACTACAGAGTGAGTTCCAGGACAGCCAAGGCTACACAGAGACACACAAAGCAACAGTAGGCAAAGAGCAGTCTTGAGCAGGGAGTTTTGGCACACATCATTAATGTCTGCACTCTGGAGGCAATGGGGGAGTGGGGGGCTTCTGCAAGGACCAGTTCCACACAGAAAACACGTGTTGAGAAATTAAAATCAAGAAGCAGAGGAAGGAGAAGGAGGAGAAAGAGGAAAAGGAAGAGGATAGCATCGAGGACAAAGGATCAGCAGCTAGGGGCTGGCACAATTAAGGGATGTGAGACTCCGTGAGAGGGAGGGAGGTGGCCATAGCAGTTCTGTGTCAGTTAAGTCTCCTTTCAAAGACATTATTGCTTTAGAGCCTGTCCTGGAACTAGTGCTGTAGACCAGGATGGCCTCAAATTCACAGAGATTAGCTTGCCTCTCCCTCCCAAGTGCTGGCATTACAAGCATGTGCCATCAACGCCGAGTCCCGGCTTTCTGTTACTTACTTTATTGTACATTAAATTTAATTTCAACTCTTACTCATGTGTTTCTGGGTGTGCATGAGTGTGTGTGTGTGTGTGTGTGTGTGTGTGTGTGTGTGTGTGTGTATGCTGGCCAGTGACCTCACCAAGATGGAAGTAAGCATGTGACACACTTTTCAAGATCCTCTCTGTTCTTTGTTTCCTAGCCTCTAAAGGGCCAGAACTTAAAACACAGAATTGTGAGAAGCACTGGGGAGGTAGACAGACACAGGTGGATGTCTTTAAGTTTGAAGCCAGCCTTGTGTACATAGCAAGTTCCAGTACAGGCCTCCCAAACTACAAGCAAGCAGTTGAAACACTGACACAAGAAAGAAATAATACAGTTAAAAGCAAACAAACAAGCAACAGAAAAAAATCAGTGCCATCATAGATAGAGACAAGAGGGCTGGCTACCAACAGACTCAGCATTACTCATTACTCATATCGCACGCTGCATGAGGACTAGGACAAAGCAGAAATCTAGAATGAGAGAGACGGAGACAGGAGAGAGAGAGAGAGAGAGAGAGAGAGAGAGAGAGAGAGAGAGAGAGAGAGACTCAATTGTAAGACCATTCTTCAATTAGAGATAATCTATAAATGACAGCTATAACCCCTTGAATTTCCCTATTTTTAGATTTATCTTACCTGTGGAATTACCCAAATCTTGTTAAAACTACAGGATGGGTTCTAAGCCCAAAGAAAGAACACAAACAAACAAAAACTCATTCAATCCTAATGTGCTACATTGTCCCTTCTGTGTAGTTTGGATTCAGCTCCCCTTAATGAAGGAAATTCTGCACAGTGCTGTCATTAAAGGCAAGCCACTGCCTCCCTCTGTGTTTGCAGTAAGGTGTGTGCCTGCTTAAAACAAACAAGCCAACAAACAAACCGAAAAATAGGGCCTGCCTGCACAGAAATAAGCAAGATGGATCACCATTGCTGAGAGGAACAATGTACAGAAGCCTCCAGTCTCTAAACAAAAAGTAATCTCCAGTTGATAACCTCTTTAAAGGAAATATATATATGTATGTATATATATATGTGTATATATATATATATATATATATATATACACACACACACACATTTTCCAACAAGAGTCATACTGAGTATATAAACCACGACTAAAGGCAGGCCCCACCCAGTGTGGTATGGCTGGGAGGGTGGAAGGAATTCTGGGAAGGGAAACTGTGATCAGAATACAATGTAGAAAATTAAAAAAAAATGATAAAAGAAAACAAATTAAACCCTACATCCAACAAACACAAAAACAAAAATTAAAAACAAGCCAGGCCATGGTGTCCACATGCATTCCATCTCAGAGCTCACTCAAAGGGGTGAGGGGGAGCTCAGAAGCAGGCTCATCTCTTAGAGTTCCAGTACTACCTGGTTTATGCAACTAGTTCCAGGACGAGCTAAAGAGGTTACAAATAAACAAACAAAACACAAAACCAAACCCCCCCCCCAAAAAAAATTTAATTTTGAGAGAAAGCCCTGTCTTTTGAAAACCCAAATAAATATTACAAAATAAAAATTTTGTAACAAGAAGAAGAAGAAGAAGAAGAAGAAGAAGAAGAAGAAGAAGAAGAAGAAGGAAAAAAAAAGAAAAACAAAACAAAAAACAAACAAAAAACCTCATGTATTTATTTTATGCATGAGTGCTCTGACTGCAAGTATGCCTTTTCACCAGAAGGTGGCACTGGATCCCACCATGTGGTTTCTGGAAAATCAAGAAATTCCACCTCTTTTGGTGGGCCTGATTCTTTAAACATTTTCCTGTGCCCATGTGAGTGCGTGCCTGTGTACGGGCTTGTGTGTTCTCTGTGTGCATGTGCATGGACACGGGCATTGGTGGGAGAGTGGGCTCCTGTATGATACTGCAGCATGGGGTGTGGGCAGGTGAACTACCTTGTGTGCCTGTGGTCCTAGTCATGGAAGCCCTGTGCCATTCATGTCCCTTTTACTTTATTTATTTTAAACAAAAAAGGGAAAGGAGAAGGAGGAGGAGGAGGAGGAGTAAGAGGATGAGAAGAAAGTGAAAGAGAGAGAGAGACAGACAGACAGACAGACAGACGTGCCTTGCAATCAGTACCCAGGCTTCTTGTCATGTTAACCCAAGTACCAACAACCTTCAGAACTTGCTTTGTTCTGAGTATACCCACACTTTTCTACTAGCTCAGCTTTCTAACACAACACCTGAAGCTTCGGCCCATGGCCAGGCCAGGTTCCCTTTGCTTTTCTTTATTTATTTACTTTTGCTGTTTTTCTTTATTAATGGCAGGTTAATTATTTTAACTTTGATTGTGTAGTGAGACCAGAGGATTTGGATTCTCTGTATGGGCAGACATAACACAAGAATAAGTAAGTAAAGATAGATAGATAGATAGATAGATAGATAGATAGATAGATAGATAGATAGAAAATCACACAGACACACACAAGTACATACATGCAAACATACATAGATTTGAAAGGTAAAAATCACTGGGTGGTGGTGATGTATGCTTTTAATGCCAGCACTCAGGAGCCTGTGTGAGGGAGATCTTTCACACAGAGTGAGTTTCAGGACAGCCAAGGCTACACAGAGAAATCTTGCCTTGAAAAACTAAAATCTGTATCTGCCAACACAAAATCAACAAACTAAATTCACAGTTAAATTCAGCTGGTTAAAACTTCACAGTAAATTCACAAGTACACACATAAGAGACTCAGCACCAGTCTTTGTAAAAGCCCCACTGCCAGGGAAGTCCTCTTCACTCTCTGACAGGGCATGGATTTCATGCATGTCTCCCCCTGTTTGTGCTATGTGCTATATAGTAATAAGAGCAAGCTCATCGGTAGAGGCAGAATACTTTGAAGTAGTTCACTGCTTTCATAGCAGTACTCAGAAACAAAGCCCTGGGCCATGCTGTGGGGTGTGGGGTGAGGCACAGATAAAGACTAAGGACACCAGGACACAGACCCTCCCTAAAAAAAAAAAAAAAAAAAAGGCCACTTATAATATGAAGTAATCCCCATGTAAAGTTCATTTTATTTTTCCCCCCACCTCACAAACATGAAAATGAATGAATTCAAACCAGTAATGAAGGCTTCCATACCTCCAAGAAATGTTTCACTGGAATGCAAGACATATGTATGTATAGCTAAGTATATGGAAGCGGAGCTAGCTGGGTGGTGGTGGCACACGCCTTTAATCCAGCCACCCAGAGGCAAAGACAGGGAGAGACAGATGGAGATCTTTGACTTTGAGGCCACCCCGATCTGATCTAAAGAATGACTTTTAGGCCAGATTCCCAAACTACACAGAGAAAAATCCCAACTTTTAGCCAGAGCTGGCCAGCCACTCAGGCAGGCAGGCAGGCAGGCAGGCAGGCAGGCCCATGTTCCCAGAATTCTGGAGCCTAAGAATTGGTGGCCCACCTGGGTTACACAATTCAAGGACAGACATGGCTACACACAGAGAAATCATGGAGGAAGAAGAAGAAGAAGAAGAAGAAGAAGAAGAAGAAGAAGAAGAAGAAGAAGAAGACAGGCAGAAAGAAAAACTGGCAGATTTGCACTCAGCACTAAGGCCTTTTCGCATCCTACCCTCACCTTCCACAAAAACTAATCCAGTATCCCTGGCATGAATGTGGGTGAGAGAGAAGGGGAGTGGGTGGGAGAGGGAGGGAGCCCCAATTATAATACAATTCTTCAATTACACACAGCTGTTCTGTAATGAGAGCTAAACCCCTTGAACTTTTCAATTTTTAACTTTTATCTTACCCGTGGAATTACCCAAATCTTGATAAAATTACAGGATGGGCCCAAAAGGCCAAGGAAAGAAAACAAACAAACAAAGCAAGACTAACAAAATAAACAAAAATAAATAAAGAAAACTAAATCATGCAATCCTAATTCCATACATTGTCCTTCCTGTGTAGTTTGGATTCAACTTTCCTTCATGAAGACAATTATACACAGTACTATCTTCAAAGACAAGCCAGCTGACTCCCTCTGTGTGTGCATTAAGTCAGTCAGTCAGTCGTGTGCCAGGTTAAGACAAACAAACAAACAAACAAACCAACAAACCAAAAACTAGGGCCTTCCTGCACAGATTTAAGCAAGATGGGGTACCAGTGCTGAGAGGTTCAATGGACAGAAGCCTCTAGTCACTAAACCTAACCCACAAGTTATCTCCAGTTGATAACCTCTTTAGAAGGAAATCTTATTTTTCGCCAACAAGGGGCTTACTGAGTATACAAACCACAGCCTAAAGGCAGGCCACAGCCATGTATGTGCTTTTGGCTGTGTGGGTGGGTGGAGAGGATCTTGAAGGAGTTGTGTGAAGGGGAGAAACTGTGATCTGAAATACATTCTAGGAAATTCCAAAAAAAATAAAAGAAAAAAAAGAAAAAAGAAAAAAAGAACAAATGAATGAATGAATGAATGAATGAAAGGCAAAAATTCCCACCCCTTGCCAAACAAACAAACAAACGAAAAACCCTCAGGGTTGCTCTGCTGAGTCCTGTCCTGTCCCCTCCCCCCACTCTCCTTCAAGGTTTGCTACTTGGATCCTAGTTAGACGCCCATCCCCCTTTCACCAGGCTGCTTAGGAAGAAAGCCTCAGTCTCTATCTCAACTGGTGCACGGACTAAAAAAAAAAAAAAAAAAAAAAAAAAATTCCCTCAGGAACTTGAAATTCAAATCAGCAGTGAAAGCTTCCCCACCTCCAACAAGAGTAAGCAGAATGGCGAGCAATAAGCATACGTAAGTAATTTGGGTGGAGCCTGGGTCTCACCCTTCACTTTCACTGTTTCTGTGCTTGTAGTTAGGTCAATGAATGGTGACATTGAACTTCAGAGCTAGTTCCAGGACGGAGATAAGTAGATTACACAGAGAAACTCTGTCCCCCCCAAAAAAAAAGAAAAAAATAAAACCAACAACAACAACAACAAAACAAACAAAACAAAGCTACAGAGGAAACCCTGCCTTTTGAAAAACCAAATAATTACTACAAAGTAAAAATTAAAAATCAAACAAACAAACAATCAAACAAACAAACAAAAAAAATCATGCATTTACTTTATGTATGAGTGCTCTATATGCACTTACGCCTTTTCACCAGAAGAGTTCACCAGCTCCCACCATGTGCTTTCTGGAAAAAAAAATCTAGAAATTTTACCTCTCTGGGACCAATATTTGAATGTCTTTCTTCCCTGTGTGTGTGTGTGTGTGTGTGTGTGTGTGTGTGTGTGTGTGTGTGTGTGTGTGTGTGTGTGTGTGTGCCCAAAAGACACCCCATGCCATTCCTGTCCCTTTTAATTTATTTATTTTAAAAAAAAATGAAAGGGAAGTGAAGGAAGGAGGGAGGGAGGAAGGGAGGGAGGAATAAAGGATGTGAGAGAGAGAGAGAGACTAGCTCACTTTATAATCAATATCCCAGTTTATTCTCATGTGCCCCAAATCCCAATAACTCCAGAACTTGCTTTGTTCTGTGTATGTACACACTGCTAGACTAACTCAGCTTTCTTGGCCCAACACCTGAAGCGTTGTTTGTTTGTTTGTTTGTTTATTCTTAATTTAGTGACAAAGGGAAAAAAAGGGGTGGGTGGGACTACAGAAAGGATACCTCCAAAAGGCTTATAAAGAAGAGGGGCCTGATAATTTCCCTACTGCCACCCTTTCCTTTTGGCGTGTAGTTAAAAGTGCACTCCTGAGTGAGCAACAATGTAAAAGTAAAAGAACAGTTGGCAGAGATGAATAGGTCTTTTGAGGAAGAACAAGATTTAGAATCTGTGACGTCTATCAGGGAACAAGAGGGATCCGGTGCTATGCTTTATTTTTCTATTCATTTATTTTATTGAGATAGTGGTAGGGAACATGTGATGGGATTAAAGGATTGCACCTCTACTCACCCCTGCCTGTCTGCCTGGCTGGATGGCTTCCTTCCTTTCATTGTACATTTAGTTTAATTTCAAAATTTGTTAATGTGTTACTCTGTGTGTGTGTGTGTGTGTGTGTGTGAGAGAGAGAGAGAGAGAGAGGGGGTGGGGGGTGGGGGGTATAAAGTTATGCTCCATGTGCAACCTTTAGGTCATGATCCAGCAACTAACTCCTGAGTTCTTTTCAAACCTACAGAGTTTAAGGAAGGAAAAGAAAGAAAGAAAGAAAGAAAGAAAGAAAGAAAGAAAGAAAGAAAGAAAGAGAGAGAGAGAGAGAGAGAGAGAAAGATCACAAGTACATATTTTGGATGAAAGATACACTTATTGGTAATTTATAGTCAGATAAATAAACACGAGTGAAAACTTTCAGCACCCAGATCAGCCTCTCTGCTCTGCCTGCCCGGTCTGGCAACATAAATCAGACCAAATGAAACCTAATTAGAAAAATTCACGATTGTTGAGCTGGCAGGAGTCAGTCTGGTTGAGTGCAGTCCTTTTTCTGTCTGTGAGAGTATGTTTTGAATTCTGTTACCATTCCCAAAATCCTGTGTCTGAGTGAGTGGGTTTTGTTGTTGTTGTTGTTGTTTTGGTTTGGTTTGGTTTTGGTTTTCATTTTATCTTATTTTATTTTATTTATTTGGTTTTGTTTTCAGTTATTTGGCAGACAGGAAAAATGTGGAGCGTGGGGGGGGCGGCAGGGGGGTGTGCTTGTGAATACAGCTACCTCTCAGGACCGTGATTTCTCAAATATCCCCACTGAAATCCTCTCTGAAACTGAAAACTTGCGATTGGAGACATGGCTTGGACAGATGCCAAGTTAAGAAAGAACACTGGTGGCCGCTCTTCCAGTTCAACACCCTCCTCATGTCCACTGTGTGCACCAGACATTCCCACTTGGTTCACAAGACTGACAAGCAGACAGGCAGATAAAGGTAGTACAGATGTTAAATTACCTGTGAGGTGGTGATATATGCCATGCCGAATCGGAACACAGAGATCCAGCTGCCTCTGCTTCCTGAGTGCAGAGATTAAAGTCATACACTATCACAATTGGCTTACTCTAATTTCTGTAACCCCAGGAATGTTTATCAGAAAAACAGTGTAGGCACTGGATCGTGGACACACACACACACACACACACACACACACACACACACACACACACACGAGAGAGAGAGAGAGAGAGAGAGAGAGAGAGAGAGAGAGAGAGAGAGAGAGTTTGGGGGGGAGAACATGATCAAGAAGAAGAAGAAGAACAACAACAACAAATGAACAAGAACAAGAAGAACAGAAGAAGAAGAAGAAGAAGAAGAAGAAGAAGAAGAAGAAGAAGAAGAAGAAGAAGAAGAAGAAGAAGAAGGAAACAAAGGATGGTGGGTTTACATTTTATTTTTCTGAATTCCAGGACTGTGCAGAGAGACCCTGTCCCAAAACTTGGTTAAATTTAACTTTTCTTGCCTGGAAGAAAATGTATCACACTCCTGCCAGATGCCCTCATAGGACAGATATGGACATCAAGGGCACATGGTACTGGATATCCAACAGCAGAGGATTGGCACAAAACAGAAATCTAGAGAGAGAGGTTCCCTCAAGAAAATGAAAAAACTACACAACCAAACCCTGGCACACAGTAAAAATCGGTCGTATGATTGCATTACTTCCCCCCCAAAAAAAAGAAAGAAGGAAAGAAAGAAAGAAAGAAAGAAAGAAAGAAAAGACTAAGAGAAGAGCAAATATAAAATGGAAAAAATTAAAATATATAAATAAATCGAACGCAAACCAAGTGGAAATGCATTCAATCATGCCACCGTTCAAAAATTAGGAAAAGCCTAGAGATGGTGGTGCAGGATTCCCACGGTAGAGGTGGGGTGGGGGGAGGGGAAGGAATCCTCAAAGCCTGCGACAACATTTGAGACAGTTAGGACCTGGGCTTTATTTATCCCAACAGTCTACACCACCACTGCCACCACCACCACCACCACCACCGCCACCACCACCACCACCAACCCCACCAACATCACTTCTCACCCCCACCCCAAGTGTATCTAGGCTGAGAGAGTATCCTTCCATAGGGAATGGGCTCCCAATGCCCTCCCATTTGTGTACTAGGGATAAACATCATTTCCCCTAGTCATCAATCTCATTATAGGGGGAAAGGTTTTGGTAGCCTCTCCACTGTCACTTAGATTCTTAGTTGGGTGTGTATGGGGGGGGGGGTCATTCTTGTGGATCCGTGAAGACTTCCCTAGTGTCAGATTTCTCCTTAATCCCATAATGGCTCCCTTGCTCTCTTTTGCTGTTCTTCCACAAAGTCAAACTTCCTGATCCCTCCCTCCCTCATGTAACCCCTCCCCGCCCCATGCTCACAATTTACTGAGATCTTGTGTCTTTCCACTGTCCTGGTGTGTGTGTGTGTGTGTGTGTGTGTGTGTGTGTGTGTGTGTGTGTGGTGTGGGATCTATGTATGTCTCTCTTAGAGACCTTCTTGTTTCCCCTCCACGCCCCCAAGGCCCAAGGACATTTGGATGACTGAATTTGTTTTGTTTCCTAAGTTAAATAGGAGGCTCCTCTGCAATATAGCCTGTTTCTGTTTCCTCTTGCCTGTGTTGTCTTTCGTCTTTTGTGTGTTCACGGTCCACCATCCACGTGTCAGCCAACTAGAAGCTGACAGCCATCCCATCCCTAACTCTAGTTTCAGAAGACCCCCCCCCCCCGCTTTCTCCTGACTTTGGAAGGTAACAGGCACTCTGGAAGGGCATGGATGGTTCACAGCCAGGCAGGTGGGCCGGCAGTCAGGGGCATACAGATATGTGCACGTGTAGTGTACGTGTACGTATGTGTGGTCATCGCACACATGAGTGTACATTGTGTGATGGGCCAATGGCACCGTTATAGTGGTTTTGGACTCAGAAGCTCAAGAATCCCAAATCAAATCAGAGTGATGAGCAGGGGAAACCAGAGCTCTCTCCCTGAACATCCGTGCACAGTCTCACAGGCACGCTCTCTAAACTCCCTTGCCCAATCAAGTCTTCTGGCTCCTCAGAGACAGTTTGGAAATCTTTTGCTTCTCCTGCATGTACCCATCAGTTCTCTCTCTCCTGATCCCTGAACACCCCAAGATGGGAACGGATGGGATGGTCTGCAAGAGCAGACAGGTTTGGTGCACTCCCACGAGTGTGCAGTCATCTCAGCCAGCCCCTCGATCCCCACTACTCAGACTGGGAGTGGGCCTGGCTCTGGCCCTGGCCCTGGCCCTGGGTCATACACCTCTCTGTGTTTTTCAACCAGAGCCAACCCCCACTCCCATCCCACCCCGCCCCCGCCCCCACTCCCTCCACTTGAGAATCTCCAGGCAGTGCCCAATTTTCTAGCTCAGGTTTGCTTGCTAACCCTTGGGAATAGGACGAGGGCTGTATGGGCAGCAGAAGGCACGTGGAGCCTGTAAAGGCAGAGCAGGCAAAGTGAGGATGCGGCTTTCCTTTTCATTCCAGCAAATCTCTCCCCTATAAATCAGACACCACAGTCTTTCCTTGTTCCTTTGTTTTATTTCAAATTCTCCTCCTCCTCCTCCTCCTCCTCCTCCTCCTCCTCCTCCTCCTCCTCCTCCTCCTCCTCCTCCTCCTCCTCCTCCTCCTCCTCCTCCTCCTCCTCCTCCTCCTCCTCCTCCTCCTTCTCCTGCCAGCTCAACAGTCCTGGGTTTTTCTAATTAGGTTTCCTTCGGTCTGATTTATGTTTCCAGATCGGGCAGGCAGAGCAGAGAGGCTGTTCTCGGTGCTGAAAGTTTTCACTCGTGTTTATTTCTCTGACTATAAATTACCAATAAGTGTATCTTTCACCCAAAATATGTACTTGTGATTTTTTTTCATTTATTTATTTATTTATTTATTTATTTATTTATTTATTTATTCTCCTTCCTTAAACTGTGTAGGTTGGTTTTAAAAAAATACTCAGGAGTTAGTTGCTGGGTCATGACCCAAAGGTTCAGGCAGGACTCAAACAAAAGAGGATATTAATGAAAACAAAAGGAAACAGACCATCTCAGGGGACTGTCCTGGTATCAATAGAGGGTTCACTGGGCACTGGTGATTTATCTTCCTTGTGGTTGCACATGGAACATAACTTTATACCCCCACACCCCCTCCTCTTTCTCTCTCACTCTCCCTCTCACACAGAGTAACACACGAATAAAATTTGAAATTAAACTAAATGGACAATGAAAGGAAGGAAGAAACCAGCCAGCCAGCCAGCGGTGGAGGTGCAATCCTTTAATCCCATCACATGTTCCCTACCCCCACCTCAATAAAATAAATGAATAGAAAAATAAAGCATAGCCGCGGAGGTTTTAGTGGGCCATGCCTTTGATCCCAGCACTTAAGATGCAGAGTTATTTGCAGGACAGCCAAGCTCCCTCTCCCCCCGCCCCCCCCACACACACAGAGGAGGAGGATTTACATTTGCTACAGGGTTCATGCTTCATGGAAGAGACTTTCAGACATTATGCAGAACACTGAGAAAAGTGACTGACAAACGGCCAATATAGGTAGACAGTTTAAAGTTTCCTGCTTTGCTGAGGCATCTTCCAGACACACTATGGCCTATAGCCAGAAGATGGAACGTTACCGAAGGACTTTGGTTGATTAGTCGTGCATTGAGTTCTCTCTGTTATTTCTAGAGTTTATATACCATTCTTTTGTGGTCTTTGTGGGAGTTGATAACAGATAGTTATGGTTATAGTTTTCCTTTGTTAGGATTAAAGATAAGTTACATGTAGGACATTAGACTCACAAAGATAAGATAGATGATAACATGTTTTCTTTAAATCTTGCTAAATGTTTTTAACTGTTATCCTTATATCATAACTGTTGTATGATATATTTTGCTATGTAAAGGTTAAGCCCCTTATTTTTATTTTAGACAGAAAAAAAGAGATGATGTTAAATGTCATTCTGTAAATATGGTTCTCTTATTGTTTAGTGAATAGCACTGTTGGCCAATTGGAAAGCAAAATAGGTGGGAAGAGGAGACGAGCATTGGGGAAATAGTAAGGAAGTGTCAGTTTGGAGTGTCTGGAGGCCCCTTGTCTTGGGTAAGATAAGACCATGTGGAAATACTTAGATTAATAGAAATGGGTTAATATTTAATACAGCACTATCCAAAAAGAAACTAGTAACTGGACTACAGAATTATATCTAAAAAAATTAAGGCATTCTAGGATTAAATTAAAATAATATCCATAGATGAAAAATTTACAATGATCATGGCAGAGTCTAATGTTACTGTGAACACAATCATCCCATCGAAATTTATATACTGATTCTGTGCAATCTCCATACAAAGTATAACTCAACTCTTCAAAGACCTTGAAAGGACTATCTTCAGCATAATATGGAAACAATAAAACCTCATGATACCTTAATCAATCTTGAAGTTTAAAATAACTATTAGAGATATCACTATCACCAATCTTATCTTAAAGCAATTTATAAATAATCAACTTTGTACCCATATGATGTTGGTAAAATCATGATTCATTGGTCAACAGAATAAAATTGTAAACACTGAATGAGTTCACTCACCTTATCATTGCTATGGTATCAACAAAAACATAGTGGACAAAAAAAAAATGCCCAACAATATATAGTCCCATGGTATATTCAACCAGTCCCCTCTATATTAGTAAAGATGGGCTTTCCCCCATATATTCCCAGGGGGATAAAACACAATATTTTATACATTGCCTTGAGGAAAAAAACCATGGATTGGTGCACAACACCCACAATGCTCAGGTCTATACTTTTAATTGAAAACTATTTTTGCAATAGAGATACTATGTGTATATTTTTAACTCCTCGCTTTTTTGTGCATGTGTATAGTAGAAACATTTTTCCTTTTAGAGGCATGTCATAATGAATGCCTAATCTTTAGCAATGTGAACTCTCCACGAAAGGCTACAAGTTGCCAATCATTCAACAGCTGTACACCAGTTTTTAAAACTATCATTTTTGTAATAGTCGTTGATGGTTTTAGCCAGTCTACATTGGAAAGAAATTGTAAATTATTGTTATTTTGAATTTCACTGCTTGCTAAGAATGTGGGCATTAAAAAAATTTACATGAGCTAGCTTGTTGTTGCCCATTTTCTAATGTGTGATGTGCTCAGCTTGAATACATGGATCAGAGGTTCAGTGCTTCCTCAACTTATGTTAGATTTTGGTAAATCCTCATGGAAGGCAATTTCATTGAGGAAGAGTGGAATGGGTGTGTACTGCAGAGGAAAAGATGTGGAGATTTCAGAGGGGTAGGAGTGAGATCTGTGGTTAGAACATTAAAAAGTAATATAAAAATTACTGTATAAAAAAACTTATCTGACATATTTTATGTTTTTCAAAGATTCTGTTTAGGTTTATGAATCAGTTTCAATGCCATTGTCTATTTTTTTGTCATTTTTTTATTTCTGCATTTACTCTTTTTAACTTATTAGTTCTTAGTATTATATTCTAGAATCTCAGCCAAATGTTAAGCTCATAATCATATTTTACTATACTTTACATTTTCTCTTCATTTGAATAATAGTACTATCATACCTATGGAGGGAATTTAATTTGATGATGTCACTAATTGGTCCTAAATTCTTTGGTCTAGGTAACCCCTTCACCTCTTCAGAAAGTATTCTACTTTTCCCCTACGTGAACTGTCTTTTTAAAAAAATGACTTTATAAGAGAAAAATGAAGCAAACAATATTAGCCCATTGATTTTTTTTTCACATAGTAAAATATTGCAACCTAATCTAATGCATGGCTAAATAATTCAATTATCTTCCCTTCCACAATAAATGCTAAATATAATGTAGAATTAAAACTTCATTAAAAATGCTTGTTTTTCTCCAGTGTGTTATTGGTATCAGGTGGGGTTAAGTGGGTTCAGTGACTAATCCTTCTGAAATCATTTTAAATATTTGTTTACAGTAACCCTCAATGCTAAACTTTGTGAGTTTCCATGTATTCTTCAAAACAAAAGAAATAGAATAGAGATTTTGTCATGAATACATACAAACGATCATCAATGGATTCATAATAGCCTTCAGTGTGTCACAGATTCAGATACAAAGAGAAGACAGATAAGATAAAATACGAACTCCTGATGAGTGAATCAGAAAATTAAAATCTGGGATTTCTCCTGATCAAATGATACCCAGGGGGAGTTATTCACTGACTGCTGTCTTTAATGTAACACTTCATTATAGGTGACTGTGGATATATTATTTATGTATTAAATTTACCCATTCAGTGTTTTGTGTGAGTCTCAAATTCATTACATATGTGTAATGAAGAAATTGTATCTTCCTAGAAGAGAGGTATGAATAAAAGTGTAGGGATAGATATTATGAAATCATCTTTGGATATGAAATCAATAATGTAATCACACTTATATTTGGATATAAATATGTGCATTTATGTATACATGAAATTATGGAAAATAAATAAAAGAAACTCTTGACAACTTTTAACCTCATACATGCCACTGTCATGAATTGAAAACCAGCTAATATGTACACATAAAAAAGACCTAACATTTCAAACTTATACAGATATTTTGAAAATTTTCACAAAACGCATACTTAGTAACTAGGGGTCCTTCATTATCTGACACCTCATATTTCCTATGTCGGTCTTCTTGGTTACTTGTGCTTAGGTAAGAAAGATGTTTCCTAACAGTTAAATCCTCACAGGAATTATGTGAATCTCAGTATCTGCTTGTCATACAGATCTGGATATATGAGTCCATCAGAAGGTATCATAATACACTGTGATTATATGCTGCATCTTTAATGAACAATGACTAGTATTGATTCATTTTGAACCCTACAATGTCCATTTATAATAGCAACACACTCAATGTTTCAAAATTTGAAAGTGACAAATAACTGCATCTTTACATGGACAATTAGATACTTTTAGCAGTATCAGAGTAAATCTTCCCCCCCAAAATTCTTAATATATACACTCAATTTTGATCCCAATGCAAACTGATGCAATTGATTTCACTTGTGATTCCTTTTAGATCTTTAATTTCTTAATTGTGGTAGCAAACCCCATATCTTTGTGAACCTTGCCAGAAAGAAGGAAACTGTTGAATATCATGGTCAGATATTCAGATTTTAATATATACTTGAGTTCAGTTTTTTTTCCAAACATGCTTTACTGTGGGTGAGTAGAACATACTATAGAGCCCATGTTATCATTGAATAACTTGACAGCTGAGCTGAGAACTGGAACTCAGCAAGGGAGCAACCTATTTCTTGAATCCCTCCCATTTTCAGCTGTTTCTCTGTAACCCAGCCAAGAGTGAAAATGCTGATGTATGAAGCTCTGAAGACACTGAATGTTATTCTAGAAGGCAAATGTATTTGTGGAAAATTTAAAGTCAAATACTCAAGAGAGTTTCCAGGAACTACAAGCACACATAGTATTTCCTGAGACAGAAATTCTCAAGAGATGGCTGGATCTGAAGTAAGTGAGTCTCTGCTCAGGTCTATGCTCAGTGTCTTCAACAAAGTTTGTAAATCTATATTGTGCATATTTATCTCTCTGCTTCTCATAATATTGCCTTTGGATCATCCTTTTACTGATATTTGCTTGTTGGTGATGCTTCTGAGGGATATGATCAAGTTTTTAAGTATGTATTTTTACACAGGGTGTATTTCTTTCCATTGGATTCTTCCCCAGTTATTTTTATGAAGACATATATATTCATTAAAGTGATGATGTTCATAATGAGATTTCCATTGAGGCAGGTGAACATTGTAATTTGCTCATATCCACTTCTAGCATAGACTAGCTCATATACTCCTATATAGAGAGGATATTCAATTTTTTGGCAAGGATTCCATCAGAGTGCTATGTTGGTTTATTGCCTCAGGAAAATGCATAATCAGTAACAAAAAATGGTAATTCTAGAATTAATCATACAGTTATGAAAATGTAGAAATAGAGATGCCATATTATCCTGGAAATCAAAACACATGTCTTAATTGAATTTGAGAATCTGGTATGGTGCAGAAATATTTAACTTATACTTGACTTATAACTGTTGGGGTTTCATTTTCATTACATTTAACTTGCTGTCTTTCTTGGCCCCTCAGTCTCACAGAATAATGATGTGACTACGGTTGAACACCTGTCTTTAGTTGATGTTAATGTATTGAAGTTGAACTCATTCACCTGTAGTTTATCCTCTCTGTCAATGTCTAACCACCTCAGCACTAGCTTGGATTTTGTTTCCAATTTTTTATAATGTTCTGTAGCCAGGATATGTTGAATTATCAGTATTAATATTTGAAGTATTGCCAAATGATTTACATAACATAACACAATTTATGTATATACTGAACTTCTCCCAAATTTATATAATATATTCTCTTGCATTGGAAATTATTTATCTCCTCCAATAATTCTCCATACCAATATGTTTTCATGTGGAAATTATAGGAAGACAAGGCCAAAATACATAAATTAATAGTTTTATACTTTATCATATATACTTTTATATAGATAATAGGTCTTTCTTTTCTCAATCCCACTTCTTCTCTATAGATTTTCCCATCCATATTCACACCATCTGTGACTCTCAGGACAAATTAAATGTTTTTCAAAGGAATAGAGTAACACAGAATATGATATGTACAGTTATACAACAAAATCTAACAACTAATAAAAATATGTCAAAACAATCAGAGGAAAAATAGCTCAAGAAAAAATACTAGAAACTGATAAAGATGCAGAGATCCATGAGATTTTAGTCATCATGCTCAGAAAGCCCTAAACATATATGAGACTTGCAGTGTAGAAAGGATAAGTGAATTAATGCTTATATGCAAATTAAAATTAATTGTCCAATTTTTTGCTCTTCTGCCAGGTCCATTTCTGTTCAGAAAAGAAGTTTGTACTTCTATTTGTTTTTGGTTATTTGTGAATATTGTCCTTTGCAATAGTGCATTTAAAGTAGTTTTTGCACAAATAGGTTAATGTAGTTTTTAAACTTAGTGAATGTGTACAAAATAGACTAAAATACATATAGATTTTTAATGTGTTTATGTTTTTTAAAGCCTCAAAATTGTATGGTACTTTATATAAAAAAGATTTAATATGTTATTATTGGTCACATGTAGAAAACACAAAATTTTCATTCATGAATATTGTCTTCTGTGATCTTTTTGTTTACATTCAAATTTATTACATTTGATCCAGGGCCTGACACAACCAGAGTGCTTAGCAGATGTAAGTAATTAAGGCACAATGTATATTTTAGCTAGGTCTACATTTTTTGGTTATGAAATGTAAGGTGTAAGAAGTAGATTTCTACATCACAACATTTTTACTTTCTTTCAACACACGACAGTCTTGCCATTTCTAATTTTAGATTACAATGCATCTGTTATAAGATGCTGCCATAAAAATGAAACATATGTTTAATGTAGAGAGAAAGTATGAAACCCTGTGTATCACTATATACTGAAACACACATTGTTTTACTTATTTTCATATATCAGAGCTTTAATCTGCCCTTCAACATTTTTGGAGGGAAGACAGAAGAAAAAGAAAGGAAATCAGTCTGAATATCCCCAGGAAGAAATACACTTGAAAAAAATATTTAAGATGAATTCCCATTTGTGAAAACCCTTGCAGAGAATATCAATGGTAGAAGACTTTTTATCAATTAAAAGAGTATTGTTGGAAATATATACGAAATCCACAAAACATAATGAAATGAGTGACATCCAATGGACTTCATAGTTGCTTATGATTCAGTACCATTCTTTCATTATTATTGCTATATGACATGTCTTATGAAATACAAATGATACCCTCCCTTTTTCAGGACTGTGTTGGTTGTTGAGCTAAGCTTATTTTTTCAAGTTACACATATTTTAGAACAGATTTTTTTATTTTGAATTTGGATTTACGTTGGTTCAGGTTTGAAAAGAGCAATTGGTAAATATCTTTTTCACAATATTTTTCTACCACTGTACAAGCTTGTAATTATTTTATACTAACTTTATAACAATCCTTTTCTGATCATTCCAAAATTTTATGTTGGATGACGTTCATTCTCTTTGTTGGATTTAATCACAATGTTGAGTTTGAATGGAGGTATTAGATATCTGTCTCATTTCTTTTTTTCAGTGGGATCATTAACAATCTTCTCTAATAGAAAAACATTAGATATGTTTTACTCATGTATAGCATTTATTGTATTGTGGCATGTTCCTTGTAGCCCAAAATACTTTATCAGACTCCTATAGAGACATATTTTTCTTGTTTTCAATTTAAATTTAATTTTTTTTAATTAATTTTAAAATTGTCCTCTGCTTCTGTGGTTTTAACTATTATGGTCTTGAAATCTTTGTGCCTCACTTATCTCTCTACAGCTGAACTATAGGAATTCAGCTCAGTATTTACCTGTGGTTCTCTGCTTCTGGTTCAATAAATGAATAGGTAAAGGTTCTAGGGTGACATGTAAAGTACTCATCATTCTCATTTCAGAAGAAGGGCATTTAAAGTAGCATCTCCACTATTACTTAGATACTCATGGGGTCATCGTTGACAGTCTCTGATCATTTTGCCAGTTCCATATTAATCGTCAAATCCATTTTGGCTGTGTCTATTATGGTATCATTTCCAGAAATTAATAAACCAGAGACAGAGATCCACAACGAATGAACTGGCAAAACTCTGGGAAAACAGTCAAATCAGGTAGGAACAAATATATTTGTTAGGCAGGTTTAGAGATTTTGAATGGATTTATAAAAACACCTGAACTAAGCTCATGGAAACTTGTACAGATATTGTGCAAACCACACACAAACACATTTGTTCAAATGTACATCAACTCTGGCAAATATTTGAGCTAGTTATATTTATCTAGCTTATCAAAGTTTTACTTTTAGGATATGAAATTGATTGCTTCACACTGTTTGTGTTTCAAATTCTCTGATGATGAATCACATATTATTGTTGTGAGTTTTTCTATAAATGTGATGCGTGGTTTCTTTTTGTCATTATTACTTGCAGTACACTTTCCTTGTTTTCTATGGAAGGAGTTTTAAGTGGGATATGCTATGTTGACTCTGTTTTTCTTTTCATTTTTATTCTTTCATACAATATATTCCAAACCATGTTTTCCATTCCGTCACTCCTACTATTCTCCTCCTTTCATCATTTCTCATCCAGATACAACATCTTCTCTGCTCTTCTCAATAAAAGAGCAGGACTCCCAGTGCTACCAAACATTAAGTCTAAGAATATACCCTCATAGTAAGGTGGTACTAGGAAACACAGCAGGAGAATCTAATTCAAACCAGAGGGCTTATAATTAGAAACACCACCACTCCCATTCTTACTGCCACAAAAACCCCAAGATAAACCTTATACAGCTTGTTAACACAAGGATGGTTCAGACTCATTCTAGCTGTGTAATTAGCACTTAAGTCTGTGTGAGGCACTATGAGCTCAACTCCATTGATTGTGGGCTCTGTTTTCCTTGATTCACTTACAAATCTGGCTACTTCAATTCTTCTGCTATCCCTGGGGACAAATTTCTCTGCTTGCTCTTTGGCCTTAGGTGATTTGTCTTCCTCCATCAGGTGTGGTGGTAAAAACACTTCAGATAGGCATGTTTCCTAGGAGTGCTTACATTAGACCAGCCACTCTTTGGGCAATACAACATGCTCTGAATAAACAGACTCCAATGAACATTGCTGACAATAGAGGTTGTAAGTCCCAGATGATGGAGCTGGCATCCTAGATCAGTTCTAGACCTATGGTCCTCACCTAGTGACGATCAAATTTCACACATTATATTATCCATTATTAACTGTCCTTACTAATGTCAACCTCATATATTCCTGGAAGTTTTTACTGCACTTCAGTGCACTGCACTGTAATTACACATTGCCCCTTATATGCCCACCTATTACAATCTTGTCTGCATATATCCCTCTTCCATTTTCCCTCCCCCTCTCAAATCATCTCATCTGTTCTCTTTCACTAATAAAATATGTTTTTGATCATCAGTCCATGTTTAACAAATAATAGAATATCTTAATAAAAAATTATGGAATATTAATACAAGTAATACATGGATCAAAACCCTATGGGAATCACGAGCACCTTAATTTCAAGCAATAGAAAGAGCAGCGTATGTTAGACATTGAAATGTCTGTTGTATGCATCAATTTCAACTGTTAATATGCCAAGTGTTAGACTGTGCAAAAGTGTATAAAGTATTCTGTTTGATACAAGCATGCATAACAAGCCAATGCATGTTAGAACATTCTACATTTCTAGGCTGGAAGTCTGCATTCTAAACTTATGTCTGCTCTGTGTGTGATCAGGGTCAGACTATATTTTTTTGGTATTTAATATGTGTTTCTTTCAAGACAAGACTATATGCAGTATAAATTGTACTGATTTAATAATGAATAACGAATGTTAAATTTTCTATTCTGCATCTTGTGTTTTTGAAAATTCATTGTAAGGCAGAAAAATATAATCTCTGAAAACCATGCAACCTAGAAAGAAAAAGAGAAGAAAAAAATAGAGGAATGTGAAATATTACATCTGAATATCAAAGGGAAATTTGAATCCATACTGTGCTATTTAAAAAGGAATTACACTAAACAATAAATGATAGGTTCACAACTGATTGCAACATTCCATCCTGTGGTTGCATGTTGCATTTTTGCACAAATGAGCTAAAAAGAGAACTAGAAGGCAAGGAATACATATATTTAGATGAATTTTGCAAACAACCAAAACGTTTTACAAGGTAAATTTCAGATGATTGAGTGGAAGTCTTTTCATAAACAACCACATTGTTTAAATTGTTATCAGTTATATCATATGTAGGATTGAAGGGACAGAAGATTTGACAATGGGTACAAAAGGAACATTCTCACTGTTGAATATAAAGTTGAGAGAAAATCTAATCATTTGTCTCACTGCAAATCTGTGAAACTGTAGGATATTAGAATGGCACATGGAAACAAAAGGGAATGCTTCATTGGAGATATTGTTAATGAATCAGTTACTTGCGTGTCCTGGTTACAGGCAATTATATTACTTATGCAGTGTGAAAAGTACCCCTCAGATTTCATTGATTACTTCAAATATATGTCTCAGTTCTGTTTTAATTAACCATCACATGAAAAGAAATATGAGAATGTGGTCACTCCAAAATCTTGAAGCTTTATTCAGATTCAACATAAATGTCTGTGAACAGTTCAAAGAAAAATTTTGACTGCAATGATCCAGGCTATAGGGATATCTGCCATCTCCTGGAAAAATAAGCTCCCATACAAGAAATGAGAAGCAAAGTTTTGTCTTTCTTTAATTGATCATAATTTGTGCATATCAGCTGTGGGACAGGACCACAAATGCAGACATTTTTACCTGCTTTGCTGTCTCTAAGTGTGTTGAAACTAGGAGATACGGGTGATTTTGTCTTTACACGCAGAATAGTTTCAGAAAGGAGAAACTTTAATATGTACTTCTTTACAGGATCCAAAAGGGGAGAAAGGGCAGATGTGTCTTTCCCAGATAATGTATGCATAAGGAAAGTACACTTTGTCAATTCACTCAAAATTGCTTTATTTTAATAGATATAAACCTTCAGTGTAATTGCTCCCAGTGAGAATGCTATTTTTTCTGTTTTGTCATATTTTCACTATGAATTTTTTATTATTGCTCACATTTTGTCCTATATCTTGCTTTTATTATTTCTTGCCTCTTTTTCTGGTATGACTCATCTCAATAACGGCATCCCCGAAATATTTAAGATAGTCTGATATTAGAGAGGAATAATGAAACTCAATTCCAATGATGAAATCTGCATATGTTATTTGTCACAGGGAAATGTATTTCATGAAGATTTTAGATGTTAGAAACTTTCATGTCTGTGACAAACTCCTGTCATCCCTCTCTTTATGTGTAATATTTAAAAATTGTAGATTTATTACTGATATCACAGTAAATTCCTTCATTAAATATTCTTTTTGTTCTCCACAAACAATGGTCTCAAAGATTCATAAAACATGGAAAATTAATTTCATTTCAGAATCTGTTGACTTTTAAAGATGTGGCCATAATTTTCTCCAAGGAGGAATGGGAATTGCTGCATACTTCAGAGAGGGATTTGTACAGAGATACAATGTTGGAGAATTACAGCAACCTGGTTTCCGTAGGTGAGAATGAATTCTTTTATGATCACATCTTAAACTTTGGAAGTCCCAACAAATTGTATTTGTATTTTGAATTGTTTTCCAGCACTTTCAATTATTTCTAGATCTTGGTGATTGTAATATTTCTTGCAGAGTCTCTTATATCTTATGTCATTCTAATTATTATTTTCAATTCAGTGTAAAACTGTCTTCAACCCTTCTGGTACATTTTGTAATCACTCAATAGAAAGAAAGAAGGGATGCAGTTGCTTCCAACAGTTTTATTTGTACTATGAGTTATTGGAAGAGAGTGTATATGTATACAAAATTAAAGGATGGATTTCTTATAAGGCTACAATAACTGCCAACTCTGCACTAGTAAGTGTTCAGCAGTGAGTTTTTCCTTACGGTCATTCAAATCCGCAGACTAGAACCATATGCTAGAAGCCATCTATTGCCTATGTTGTAAAGAAACTACCATAAAGCTTTTTCCATTCACAGGACTTTCTGTATCAAAACCAGAGATAGTCATCTGTCTTGAAGAAAGTAAAGATCCATGGACTGTGAACATGAAGGAAGCAGAAGGCACAGAACCCAGTAAGTTGGAATGAAAATATGGTGCATGTGTGGAGTAAAAAACAAATAAATTCAAGTAACTACAGTGAGATGATGTTACATCCTCCCTAGACATGAGGACTGAAAATTGCTATTATAAGAGTATACTAGCCTTCAATAAGTTTATGTGTCTCTGTACTGGTGATTGGTTCATGAAATGGTCTCCTGTGCTGTGTTGTTCAGTGGTAATTTCCACATATGCTTCTAAGAAGTTCATTGTTACTGGATGTATGCTGAGGTCATTGAATCAATTGAACTTAAATTTTGTGTGAATATACACAGTAATCTATTTAAATCTTTTACATGTTAATATCCAGTTATCCCAGTTATTTGTTAAGAATCTCTCTATTTTCTTTTGTATACTTCTAGCTTCTTTGGCTATTGTCAGGTATTCATTGGTGTGTGGATTCAATTCTATTGGCTTAGTTCTATAAAATTTCCATATTAACTTTCTAGTATGAAGAGTCAATATGCCCAAACCTTTAGATAAAAAATAAGATATTAGTTTAATGCCACATTCATTAATAAGAATAATAATAGCTGTTAAATTAATCTAGTGCCTCCACATGTTCAATTTGATCTCAGTTACTTCCTTATCTACAATATCATTGTCAACTGTGGGTACCATTAATGGAGTTGGCTGTAACACAACCAAATACTGGTTATCTATTGCCAACACATATATGTCACATTTGCAATTGTCTTTCAGTCTACTCACAACAAAAGACCATGTGTTTCATAAGTAGGAAACATTGATGACTACATTTTACTTGCATAGAATAGATGGTAGCTTTTAATCCTATGAATATATCTCAGCTGGGTTGACACAGAGGATTTTACAGAAGATTGATGTCTCCCCATTCAATGCCTCAGTGTATTGATCTCATTGGATTTCTGATGGCAAATTATTACCATGACAATATTGTATATGTTTGATGCATAACAACAGAAAACAAGTCACATATTACTGATAACATAGATTTTATTGCATGTATACTGCCAAGTAGGGAGACCTGAATATATAGTCATTAAGGAGACAATGGACTAAAGTTCTTTACTTATTTGTCTTGGTTATTCATTTATATATAAACTAATATGTATATATACATAAATTAAAAACAATTACCAAGCACAGACTATATTATAGATAAGGGGTATAGGCATATTTGGAAGAAAATGACAAGTACAAAGCATGATATGGTATGATATAATTGTTTACAATTTAAAATTACATTAAAAAGAAGCTGTGAATTTTACATGTTAACTATGGGATCTGATATTTTAATTTAGAAGATATTTCAAATCTTCAGAATACTTTGAAAATAAAAAAAAACATATCAAATAGATATTTTATCAATTTAGGATAGTATTAAGAATGAGAATAATTCAAACTGCTGTAGAATAAACAATATGATTTAGGATAGTGTGAAACTACCTCTCCTTATATCCATAAATCAATGTTGCTTACATAGGTATGTTTGTATTCATGATCATTTCTTCTTCATTTTAATAATCATGTTTTTTAAATAACTAAAAATTACTTTCATGAATTAATCATGAATCACAGAATATCTGTATAGGATAGCATTTTCACTTTTGTTACTTTATCATTTAAGTGTTAGGAAATGTGATCTTGATCTAAATCAAAAAACAATATTGAAAATCACCAAGTTTATAATATTTTCAAATAATTTCATTTTAATTCTAACATTTATGTTTACAATTCTTGCTAGCATGGTGAAAGAGGATCCTTTAGAATTTTACATGTTTTGAAATACAATATCATGAAATACCATTCCCCATGTTCATCATGTTTAGAAATTTGTTTCCTTATGGAAGGAGTGCTAAAGATTTATGACTCACATTTTTATTAGAGGCCACAACTTTATGTATCAGTTTTATATTACATTTAACTACTTACACAATGTCAGATAACAATGTCTCATTTCTCCCATGTTTGATTTGTCATACCTTTATAGGTGACAAACTTGGCAAAACTTTCACTCTGACTTCAAGACTTAAAACTCAACACATAGTAATAAGTGGAGAGATACACAACTGTGAAGTATGTGGCAAGTCATTTACACAAGTCTCAAAACTTCAATTTCACCAAAGAATACACAGTGGGGAGAAACCTTACAATTGTGATGTATGTGGCAAGTCTTATTCAAGGGGTTCAAGCCTTCAAGTTCATAGAAGAATACACACTGGAGTGAAACATTACAATTGGGAAGTGTGTGGCAAGTCCTTTACTGTGGGCTCAAGTCTTCAAATTCATGAAAAAATACACACTGGTGAGAAACCTTATAATTGTGAAGCATGTGGCAAGTCCTTTTCAAACAAATCAAATCTTCAACTTCATCAAAGAATACA
>JANBXA010000083.1:2500-63127 GCA_030556225.1 Cricetiscus sungorus | reverse complement strand
TTTACATTTGCTACAGGGTTCATGCTTCATGGAAGAGACTTTCAGACATTATGCAGAACACTGAGAAAAGTGACTGACAAACGGCCAATATAGGTGGATAGTTTAAAGTTTCCTGCTTTGCTGAGGCATCTTCCAGACACACTATGGCCTATAGCCAGAAGATGGAACGTTACAGAAGGACTTTGGTTGATTAGTCGTGCATTGAGTTCTCTCTGTTATTTCTAGAGTTTATATACCATTCTTTTGTGGTCTTTGTGGGAGTTGATAACAGATAGTTATGGTTATAGTTTTCCTTTGTTAGGATTAAAGATAAGTTACATGTAGGACATTAGACTCACAAAGATAAGATAGATGATAACATGTTTTCTTTAAATCTTGCTAAATGTTTTTAACTGTTATCCTTATATCATAACTGTTGTATGATATATTCTGCTATGTAAAGGTTAAGCCCCTTATTTTTATTTTAGACAGAAAAAAAGAGATGATGGTAAATGTTATTCTGTAAATATGGTTCTCTTATTGTTTAGTGAATAGCACTGTTGGCCAATTGGAAAGCAAAATAGGTGGGAAGAGAAGACGAGCATTGGGGAAATAGTAAGGAAGTGTCAGCTTGGAGTGTCTGGAGGCCCCTTCTCTTGGGTAAGATAAGACCATGTGGAAATACTTAGATTAATAGAAATGGGTTAATATTTAATACAGCACTATCCAAAAAGAAACTAGTAACTGGACTACAGAATTATATCTAAAAAATTAAGGCATTCTAGGATTAAATTAAAATAATATCCATAGATGAAAAATTTACAATGATCATGGCAGAGTCTAATGTTACTGTGAACACAATCATCCTATCGAAATTTATATACTGATTCTGTGCAATCTCCATACAAAGTATAACTCAACTCTTCAAAGACCTTGAAAGGACTATCTTCAGCATAATATGGAAACAATAAAACCTCATGATACCTTAATCAATCTTGAAGTTTAAAATAACTGTTAGAGATATCACTATCACCAATCTTATCTTAAAGCAATTTATTAATAATCAACTTTGTACCCATATGATGTTGGTAAAATCATGATTCATTGGTCAACAGAATAAAATTGTAAACACTGAATGAGTCCACTCACCTTATCATTGCTATGGTATCAACAAAAACATAGTGGACAAAAAAAAATGCCCAACAATATATAGTCCCATGGTATATTCAACCAGTCCCCTCTATATTAGTAAAGATGGGCTTTCACCCATATATTCCCAGGGGGATAAAACACAATATTTTAGACATTGCCTTGAGGAAAAAAACCATGGATTGGTGCACAACACCCACAAAGCTCAGGTCTATACTTTTAATTGAAAACTATTTTTGCAATAGAGATACTATGTGTATATTTTTAACTCCTCGCTTTTTTGTACATGTGTATAGTAGAAACATTTTTCCTTTTAGAGGCATGTCATAATGAATGCCTAATCTTTAGCAATGTGAACTCTCCACGAAAGGCTACAAGTTGCCAATCATTCAACAGCTGTACACCAGTTTTTAAAACTATCATTTTTGTAATAGTCGTTGATGGTTTTAGCCAGTCTACATTGGAAAGAAATTGTAAATTATTGTTATTTTGAATTTCACTGCTTGCTAAGCATGTGGGCATTAAAAAAATTTACATGAGCTAGCTTGTTGTTGCCCATTTTCTAATGTGTGATGTTGTGCTCAGCTTGAATACATGGATCAGAGGTTCAGTGCTTCCTTAACTTATGTTAGATTTTGGTAACTCCTCATGGAAGGCAATTTCATTGAGGAAGAGTGGAATGGGTGTGTACTGCAGAGGAAAAGATGTGGAGATTTCAGAGGGGTAGGAGTGAGATCTGTGGTTAGAACATTAAAAAGTAATATAAAAATTACTGTATAAAAAAACTTATCTGACATATTTTATGTTTTTCAAAGATTCTGTTTAGGTTTATGAATCAGTTTCAATGCCATTGTCTATTTTTTTTGTCATTTTTTTATTTCTGCATTTACTCTTTTTAACTTATTAGTTCTTAGTATTATATTCTAGAATCTCAGCCAAATGTTAAGCTCATAATCATATTTTACTATACTTTACATTTTCTCTTCATTTGAATAATAGTACTATCATACCTATGGAGGGAATTTAATTTGATGATGTCACTAATTGGTCCTAAATTCTTTGGTCTAGGTAACCCCTTCACCTCTTCAGAAAGTATTCTACTTTTCCCTACGTGAACTGTCTTTTTAAAAAAATGACTTTATAAGAGAAAAATGAAGCAAACAATATTAGCCCATTGATTTTTTTTTCACATAGTAAAATATTGCAACCTAATCTAATGCATGGCTAAATAATTCAATTATCTTCCCTTCCACAATAAATGCTAAATATAATGTAGAATTAAAACTTCATTAAAAATGCTTGTTTTTCTCCAGTGTGTTATTGGTATCAGGTGGGGTTAAGTGGGTTCAGTGACTAATCCTTCTGAAATCATTTTAAATATTTGTTTACAGTAACCCTCAATGCTAAACTTTGTGAGTTTCCATGTATTCTTCAAAACAAAAGAAATAGAATAGAGCTTTTGTCATGAATACATACACACGATCATCAATGGATTCACAATAGCCTTCAGTGTGTCACAGATTCAGATACAAAGAGAAGACAGATAAGATAAAATACGAACTCCTGATGAGTGAATCAGAAAATTTAAATCTGGGATTTCTCCTGATCAAATGATACCCAGGGGGAGTTATTCACTGACTGCTGTCTTTAATGTAACACTTCATTATAGGTGACTGTGGATATATTATTTATGTATTAAATTTACCCATTCAGTGTTTTGTGTGAGGAGTCTCAAATTCATTACATATGTGTAATGAAGAAATTGTATCTTCCTAGAAGAGAGGTATGAATAAAAGTGTAGGGATAGATATTATGAAATCATCTTTGGATATGAAATCAATAATGTAATCACACTTATATTTGCACATAAATATGTGCATTTATGTATACATGAAATTATGGAAAATAAATAAAAGAAACTCTTGACAACTTTTAACCTCATACATGCCACTGTCATGAATTGAAAACCAGCTAATATGTACACATAAAAAAGACCTAACATTTCAAACTTGTACAGATATTTTGAAAATTTTCACAAAACGCATACTTAGTTACTAGGGTTCCTTCATTATCTGACACCTCATATTTCCTATGTAGGTCTTCTTGGTTACTTGTGCTTAGGTAAGAAAGATGTTTCCTAACAGTTAAATCCTCACAGGAATTATGTGAATCTCAGTATCTGCTTGTCATACAGATCTGGATATATGAGTCGATCAGAAGGTATCATAATACACTATGATTATATGCTGCATCTTTAATGAACAATGACTAGTATTGATTCATTTTGAACCCTACAACGTCCATTTATAATAGCAACACACTCAATTTTTCAAAATTTGAAAGTGACAAATAACTGCATCTTTACATGGACAATTAGATACTTTTAGCAGTGTCAGAGTAAATCTTCCCCCCCAAAATTCTTAATATATACACTCAATTTTGATCCCAATGCCAACTGATGCAATTGATTTCACTTGTGATTCCTTTTAGATCTTTAATTTCTTAATTGTGGTAGCAAACCCCATATCTTTGTGAACCTTGCCAGAAAGAAGGAAACTGTTGAATATCATGGTCAGATATTCAGATTTTAATATATACTTGAGTTCAGTTTTTTTTCCAAACATGCTTTACTGTGGGTGAGTAGAACATACTATAGAACCCATGCTATCATTGAATAACTTGACAGCTGAGCTGAGAACTGGAACTCAGCAAGGGAGCAACCTATTTCTTGAATCCCTCCCATTTTCAGCTGTTTCTCTGTAACCCAGCCAAGAGTGAAAATGCTGATATATGAAGCTCTGAAGACACTGAATGTTATTCTAGAAGGCAAATGTATTTGTGGAAAATTTAAAGTCAAATACTCAAGAGAGTTTCCAGGAACTACAAGCACACATAGTATTTCCTGAGACAGAAATTCTCGAGAGATGGCTGGATCTGAAGTAAGTGAGTCTCTGCTTAGGTCTACGCTCAGTGTCTTCAACAAAGTTTGTAAATCTATATTGTTCATATTTATCTCTCTGCTTCTCATAATATTGCCTTTGGATCATCCTTTTACTGATATTTGCTTGTTGGTGATGCTTCTGAGGGATATGATCAAGTTTTTAAGTATGTATTTTTACACAGTGTGTATTTCTTTCCATTGGATTCTTCCCCAGTTATTTTTGTGAAGACTTATATATTCATTAAAGTGATGATGTTCATAATGAGATTTCCATTGAGGCAGGTGAACATTGTAATTTGCTCATATCCACTTCTAGCATAGACTAGCTCATATACTCCTATATAGAGAGGATATTCAATTTTTTGGCAAGGATTCCATCAGAGTGCTATGTTGGTTTATTGCCTCAGGAAAATGCATAATCAGTAACAAAAAATGGTAATTCTAGAATTAATCATACAGTTATGAAAATGTAGAAATAGAGATGCCATATTATCCTGGAAATCAAAACACATGTCTTAATTGAATTTGAGAATCTGGTAGATATATTTAACTTATACTTGACTTATAACTGTTGGGGTTTCATTTTCATTACATTTAACTTGCTGTCTTTCTTGGCCCCTCAGTCTCACAGAATAATGATGTGAATATGGTTGAACACCTGTCTTTAGTTAATGTTAATGTATTGAAGTTGAATTCATTCACCTGTAGTTTATCCTCTCTGTCAATGTCTAACCACCTCAGCACTAGCTTGGATTTTGTTTCCAATTTTTTATAATGTTCTGTAGCCAGGATATGTTGAATTATCAGTATTAATATTTGAAGTATTGCCAAATGATTTACATAACATAACACAATTTATGTATATACTGAACTTCTCCCCAATTTATATAATATATTCTCTTGCATTGGAAATTATTTATCTCCTCCAATAATTCTCCATACCAATATGTTTTCATGTGGAAATTATAGGAAGACAAGGCCAAAATACATAAATTAATAGTTTTATACTTTACCATATATACTTTTATATAGATAATAGGTCTTTCTTTTCTCAATCCCACTTCTTCTCTATAGATTTTCCCATCCATATTCACACCATCTGTGACTCTCAGGACAAATTAAATGTTTTTCAAAGGAATAGAGTAACACAGAATATGATATGTACAGTTATACAACAAAATCTAACAACTAATAAAAATATGTCAAAACAATCAGAGGAAAAATAGCTAAAGAAAAAATACTAGAAACTGATAAAGATGCAGAGATCCATGAGATTTTAGTCATCATGCTCAGAAAGCCCTAAACATATATGAGACTTGCAGTGTAGAAAGGATAAGTGAATTAATGCTTATATGCAAATTAATATTAATTGTCCAATTTTTTGCCCTTCTGCCAGGTCCATTTCTGTTCAGAAAAGAAGCATGTACTTCTATTTGTTTTTGGTTATTTGTGAATATTGTCCTTTGCAATAGTGCATTTAAAGTAGTTTTTGCACAAATAGGTTAATGTAGTTTTTAAACTTAGTGAATGTGTACAAAATAGACTAAAATACATATAGTTTTTTAATGTGTTTATGTTTTTTAAAGCCTCAAAATTGTATGGTACTTATATAAAAAATATTTAATGTGTTATTATTGGTCACATGTAGAAAACACAAAATTTTCATTCATGAATATTGTCTTCTGTGATCTTTTTGTTTACATTCAAATTTATTACATTTGATCCAGGGCCTGACACAACCAGAGTGCTTAGCAGATGTAAGTAATTAAGGCACAATGTATATTTTAGCTAGGTCTACATTTTTTTTGGTTATGAAATGTAAGGTGTAAGAAGTATATTTCTACATCACAACATTTTTACTTTCTTTCAACAGACGACAGTCTTGCCATTTCTAATTTTAGATTACAATGCATCTGTTATAAGATGCTTCCATAAAAATGAAACATATGTTTAATGTAGAGAGAAAGTATGAAACCCTGTGTATCACTATATACTGAAATACACATTGTTTTACTTATTTTCATATATCAGAGCTTTAATCTGCCCTTCAACATTTTTGGAGGGAAGACAGAAGAAAAAGAAAGGAAATCAGTCTGAATATCCCCAGGATGAAATACACTTGAAAAAAATATTTAAGATGAATTCCCATTTGTGAAAACCCTTGCAAAGAATATCAATGGTAGAAGACTTTTTATCAATTAAAAGAGTATTGTTGGAAATATATACGAAATCCACAAAACGTAATGAAATGAGTGACATCCAATGGACTTCATAGTTGCTTATGATTCAGTACCATTCTTTCATTATTATTGCTATATGACATTTCTTATGAAATACAAATGATACCCTCCCTTTTTCAGGACTGTGTTGGTTGTTGAGCTAAGCTTATTTTTTCAAGTTACACATATTTTAGAACAGATTTTTTTTATTTTGAATTTGGATTTACGTTGGTTCAGGTTTGAAAAGAGCAATTGGTAAATATCTTTTTCACAATATTTTTCTACCACTGTACAAGCTTGTAATTATTTTATACTAACTTTATAACAATCCTTTTCTGGTCATTCCAAAATTTTATGTTGGATGGCGTTCATTCTCTTTGTTGGATTTAATCACAATGTTGAGTTTGAATGGAGGTGTTAGATATCTGTCTCATTTCTTTTTTTCAGTGGGATCATTAACAATCTTCTCTAATAGAAAAACATTAGATATGTTTTACTCATGTATAGCATTTATTGTATTGTGGCATGTTCCTTGTAGCCCAAAATACTTTATCAGACTCCTATAGAGACATATTTTCTTGTTTTCAATTTAAATTTAATTTTTTTTAAATTAATTTTAAAATTGTCCTCTGCTTCTGTGGTTTTAACTATTATGGTCTTGAAATCTTTGTGCCTCACTTATCTCTCTACAGCTGAACTATAGGAATGCAGCTCAGTATTTACCTGTGGTTCTCTGCTTCTGGTTCAATAAATGAATGGGTAAAGGTTCTAGGGTGACATGTAAAGTACTCATCATTCTCATTTCAGAAGAAGGGCATTTAAAGTAGCATCTCTACTATTACTTAGATACTCATGGGGTCATCGTTGACAGTCTCTGATCATTTTGCCAGTTCCATATTAATCGTCAAATCCATTTTGGCTGTGTCTATTATGGTATCATTTCCAGAAATTAATAAACCAGAGACAGAGATCCACAACGAATGAACTGGCAAAACTCTGGGAAAACAGTCAAATCAGGTAGGAACAAATATATTTGTTAGGCAGATTTAGAGATTTTGAATGGATTTATAAAAACACCTGAACTAATCTCATGGAAACTTGTACAGATATTGTGCAAATCACACACAAACACATTTGTTCAAATGTACATCAACTCTGGCAAATATTTGAGCTAGTTATATTTATCTAGCTTATCAAAGTTTTACTTTTAGGATATGAAATTGATTGCTTCAGATTGTTCTGTGTTTCAAATTCTCTGATGATGAATCACATATTATTGTTGTGAGTTTTTCTATAAATGTGATGCGTGGTTTCTTTTTGTCATTATTACTTGCAGTACACTTTCCTTGTTTTCTATGGAAGGAGTTTTAAGTGGGATATGCTATGTTGACTCTGTTTTTCTTTTCATTTTTATTCTTTCATACAATATATTCCAAACCATGTTTTCCATTCCGTCACTCCTACTATTCTCCTCCTTTCATCATTTCTCATCCAGATACAACATCTTCTCTGCTCTTCTCAATAAAAGAGCAGGACTCCCAGTGCTACCAAACATTAAGTCTAAGAATATACCCTCATAGTAAGGTGGTACTAGGAAACACAGCAGGAGAATCTAATTCAAACCAGAGGGCTTATAATCAGAAACACCACCACTCCCATTCTTACTGCCACAAAAACCCCAAGATAAACCTTATACAGCTTGTTAACACAAGGATGGTTCAGACTCATTCTAGCTGTGTAATTAGCACTTAAGTCTGTGTGAGGCACTATGAGCTCAACTCCATTGATTGTGGGCTCTGTTTTCCTTGATTCACTTACAAATCTGGCTACTTCAATTCTTCTGCTATCCCTGGGGAAAAATTTCTCTGCTTGCTCTTTGGCCTTAGGTGATTTGTCTTCCTCCATCAGGTGTGGTGGTAAAAACACTTCAGATAGGCATGTTTCCTAGGAGTGCTTACATTAGACCAGCCACTCTTTGGGCAATACAACATGCTCTGAATAAATACACTCCAATGAACATTGCTGACAATAGAGGTTGTAAGTCCCAGATGATGGAGCTGGCATCCTAGATCAGTTCTAGACCTATGGTCCTCACCTAGTGAAGATCAAATTTCACACATTATATTATCCATTATTAACTGTCCTTACTAATGTCAACCTCATATATTCCTGGAAGTTTTTACTGCACTTCAGTGCACTGCACTGTAATTACACATTGCCCCTTATATGCCCACCTATCACAATCTTGTCTGCATATATCCCTCTTCCATTTTCCCTCCCCCTCTCAAATCATCTCATCTGTTCTCTTTCACTAATAAAATATGTTTTTGATCATTAGTCCATGTTTAACAAATAATAGAATATATTAATTAATAAAAAATTATGGAATATTAATACAAGTAATATATGGATCAAAACCCTATGGGAATACACGAGCACCTTAATTTCAAGCAATAGAAAGAGCAGCATATGTTAGACATTGAAATGTCTGTTGTATGCATCAATTTCAACTGTTAATATGCCAAGTGTTAGACTGTGCAAAAGTGTATAAAGTATTCTGTTTGATACAAGCATGCATAACAAGCCAATGCATGTTAGAACATTCTACATTTCTAGGCTGGAAGTCTGCATTCTAAACTTATGTCTGCTCTGTGTGTGATCAGGGTCAGACTATATTTTTTTGGTATTTAATATGTGTTTCTTTCAAGACAAGACTATATGCAGTATAAATTGTACTGATTTAATAATGAATAACGAATGTTAAATTTTCTATTCTGCATCTTGTGTTTTTGAAAATTCATTGTAAGGCAGAAAAATATAATCTCTGAAAACCATGCAACCTAGAAAGAAAAAGAGAAGAAAAAAATAGAGGAATGAGAAATATTACATCTGAATATCAAAGGGAAATTTGAATCCATACTGTGCTATTTAAAAAGGAATTACACTAAACAATAAATGATAGGTTCACAACTGATTGCAACATTCCATCCTGTGGTTGCATATTGCATTTTTGCACAAATGAGCTAAAAATAGAACTAGAAGGCAAGGAATACATATATTTAGATGAATTTTGCAAACAACCAAAACGTTTTACAAGGTAAATTTCAGATGATTGAGTGGAAGTCTTTTCATAAACAACCACATTGTTTAAATTGTTATCAGTTATATCATATGTAGGATTGAAGGGACAGAAGATTTGACAATGGGTACAAAAGGAACATTCTCACTGTTGAATATAAAGTTGAGAGAAAATCTAATCATTTGTCTCACTGCAAATCTGTGAAACTGTAGGATATTAGAATGGCACATGGAAACAAAAGGGAATGCTTCATTGGAGATATTGTTAATGAATCAGTTACTTGCTTGCCCTGGTTACAGGCAATTATATTACTTATGCAGTGTGAAAAGTACCCCTCAGATTTCATTGATTACTTCAAATATATGTCTCAGTTCTGTTTTAATTAACCATCACATGAAAAGAAATGTGAGAATGTGGTCACTCCAAAATCTTGAAGCTTTATTCAGATTCAACATAAATGTCTGTGAACAGTTCAAAGAAAAATGTTGACTGCAATGATCCAGGCTATAGGGATATCTACCATCTCCTGGAAAAATAAGCTCCCATACAAGAAATGAGAAGCAAAGTTTTGTCTTTCTTTAATTGATCATAATTTGTGCATATCAGCTGTGGGACAGGACCACAAATGCAGACATTTTTACCTGCTTTGCTGTCTCTAAGTGTGTTGAAACTAGGAGATATGGGTGATTTTGTCTTTACACACAGAATAGTTTCAGAAAGGAGAAACTTTAATATGTACTGCTTTACAGGATCCAAAAGGGGAGAAAGGGCAGATGTATCTTTCCCAGATAATGTATGCATAAGGAAAGTACACTTTGTCAATTCACTCAAAATTGCTTTATTTTAATAGATATAAACCTTCAGTGTAATTGCTCCCAGTGAGAATGCTATTTTTTCTGTTTTGTCATATTTTCACTATGAATTTTTTATTATTGCTCACATTTTGTCCTATATCCTGCTTTTATTATTTCTTGCCTTTTTTTCTGGTATGACTCATCTCAATAACGGCATCCCCGAAATATTTAAGATAGTCTGATATTAGAGAGGAATAATGAAACTCAATTCCAATGACGAAATCTGCATATGTTATTTATCACAGGGAAATGTATTTCATGAAGATTTTAGATGTTAGAAACTTTCATGTCTGTGACAAACTCCTGTCATCCCTCTCTTTATGTGTAATATTTAAAAATTGTAGATTTATTACTGATATCACAGTAAATTCCTTCATTAAATATTCTTTTTTTCTCCACAAACAATGGTCTCAAAGATTCATAAAACGTGGAAAATTAATTTCATTTCAGAATCTGTTGACTTTTAAAGATGTGGCCATAATTTTCTCCAAGGAGGAATGGGAATTGCTGCATACTTCAGAAAGGGATTTGTACAGAGATACAATGTTGGAGAATTACAGCAACCTGGTTTCCGTAGGTGAGAATGAATTCTTTTATGATCACATCTTAAACTTTGGAAGTCCCAACAAATTGTATTTGTATTTTGAATTGTTTTCCAGCACTTTCAATTATTTCTAGATCTTGGTGATTGTAATATTTCTTGCAGAGTCTCTTATATCTTGTGTCATTCTAATTATTTTCGATTCAGTGTAAAACTGTCTTCAACCATTCTGGTACATTTTGTAATCACTCAATAGAAAGAAGGGATGCAGTTGCTTCCAACAGTTTTATTTTTACTATGAGTTATTAGAAGAGAGTGTATATGTATACAAAATTAAAGGATGGATTTCTTATAAGGCTACAATAACTGCCAACTCTGCACTAGTAAGTGTTCAGCAGTGAGTTTTTCCTTATGGTCATTCAAATCCGCAGACTAGAACCATATGCTAGAAGCCATCTATTGCCTATGTTGTAAAGAAACTACCATAAAGCTTTTTCCATTCACAGGACTTTCTGTATCAAAACCAGAGATAGTCATCTGTCTTGAAGAAAGTAAAGATCCATGGACTGTGAACATAAAGGAAGCAGAAGGCACAGAACCCAGTAAGTTGGAATGAAAATATGGTGCATGTGTGGAGTAAAAAACAAATAAATTCAAGTAACTACAGTGAGATGATGTCACATCCTCCCTAGACATGAGGACTGAAAATTGCTATTATAAGTGTATACTAGCCTTCAATAAGTTTATGTGTCTCTGTACTGGTGATTGGTTCATGAAATGGTCTCCTGTGCTGTGTTGTTCAGTGGTAATTTCCACATTTGCTTCTAAGAAGTTCATTGTTACTGGATGTATGCTGAGGTCATTGAATTAATTGAACTTAAATTTTGTGTGAATATACACAGTAATCTATTTAAATCTTTTACATGTTAATATCCAGTTATCCCAGTTATTTGTTAAGAATCTCTCTATTTTCTTTTGTATACTTCTAGCTTCTTTGGCTATTGTCAGGTATTCATTGGGGTGTGGATTGAATTCTATTGGCTTAGTTCTATAAAATTTCCATATTAACTTTCTAGAGTGAAGAGTCGGTATGCACAAATATTTGGATAAAAAATAAAATATTAGTTTAATGCCACATTCATTAATCAGAATAATAATAGCTGTTAAATTAATCTAGTGCCTCCACATGTTCAATTTGATCTCAGTTACATCCTTATCTACAATATCATTGTCATCTGTGGGTACCATTAATGGAGTTGGCTGTAACACAACCAAATACTGGTTATCTATTGCCAACACATATATGCCACATTTGCAATTGTCTTTCAGTCTAGTCACAACAAAAGACCATGTGTTTCGTAAGTAGGAAACATTGATGACTACATTTTACTTGCATAGAATAGATGGTAGCTTTTAATCCTATGAATATATCTCAGCTGGGTTGACACAGAGGATTTTACAGAAGATTGATGTCTCCCCATTCAATGCCTCAGTGTATTGCTCTCATTGGGTTTCTGATGGCAAATTATTACCATGACAATATTGTATATGTTTGAGGCATAACAACAGAAAACAAGTCACATATTACTGATAACATAGATTTTATTGCATGTATACTGCCAAGTAGGGAGACCTGAATATATAGTCATTAAGGATACAATGAACTAAAGTTCTTTACTTATTTGTCTTGGTTATTCATCTATATATAAACTAATATGTATATATACATAGATTAAAAACAATTACCAAGAACAGACTATATTATAGATAAGGGGTATAGGCATATTTGGAAGAAAATGACAAGTACAAAGCATGATATGGTATGATATAATTGTTTACAATTTAAAATTACATTAAAAAGAAGCTGTGAATTTTACATGTTAACTATGGGATCTGATATTTTAATTTAGAAGATATTTCAAATCTTCAGAATACTTTGAAAATAAAAAAAAACATATCAAATAGATATTTTATCAATTTAGGATAGTATTAAGAATGAGAATAATTCAAACTGCTGTAGAATAAACAATATGATTTAGGATAGTGTGAAACTACCTCTCCTTATATCCATAAATCAATGTTGCTTACATAGGTATGTTTGTATTCATGATCATTTCTTCTTCATTTTAGTAATCATGTTTTTTTAAATAACTAAAAATTACTTTCATGAATTAATCATGAATCACAGAATATCTGTATAGGATAGCATTTTCACTTTTGTTACTTTATCATTTAAGTGTTAGGAAATGTGATCTTGATCTAAATCAAAAAACAATATTGAAAATCACCAAGTTTATAATATTTTCAAATAATTTCATTTTAATTCTAACATTTATGTTTACAATTCTTGCTAGCATGGTGAAAGAGGATCCTTTAGAATTTTACATGTTTTGAAATACAATATCATGAAATATCATTCCCCATGTTCATCATGTTTAGAAATTTGTTTCCTTATGGAAGGAGTGCTAAAATGACTCACATTTTTATTAGAGGCCACAACTTTATGTATCAGTTTTATATTACATTTAACTACTTACACAATGTCAGATAACAAATGTCTCATTTCTCCCATGTTTGATTTGTCATACCTTTATAGGTGACAAACTTGGCAAAACTTTCACTCTGACTTCAAGACTTAAAACTCAACACATAGTAAAAAGTGGAGAGATACACAACTGTGAAGTATGTGGCAAGTCATTTACACAAGTCTCAAAACTTCAATTTCACCAAAGAATACACAGTGGGGAGAAACCTTACAATTGTGATGTATGTGGCAAGTCTTATTCAAGGGGTTCAAGCCTTCAAGTTCATAGAAGAATACACACTGGAGTGAAACATTACAATTGTGAAGTGTGTGGCAAGTCCTTTACTGTGGGCTCAAGTCTTCAAATTCATGAAAAAATACACACTGGAGAGAAACCTTATAATTGTGAAGTATGCAGTAAGTCATTTTCAAAGAGCTCAAATCTTCAAGTTCATCAAAGAATACACACTGGATAGAAACCTTACGAAAGTAATGTTTTTAGAAAATCCTTTAGAGATTTCTCAACTTTTAAAATTCATCAAATATTACACTCTAGAGATTAACCTTACATTTTGGAAATGTGGCAAGTTCTTTACATGGGGCTCAAGTCTTCAAGTTCTTGAAAGAATACACTCTGGGGAGAAACATTACAATTGTGAAGTATGTGGCAAGTCTTTTGTAGAGGGCTGAAGTCTTCAAGTTCATCAAAAAATATATAATTTTATGAAGATATTTTTTTTAAGTTGTTCATTTCTGCTTCATTTGCTTTGGAGTAATCAGGTCTAGGTGGTGTAGAGTCCTTAGATTCACATGTTGTCATGCTTGTTTTTCTACTGTTAGGTGTTTTCTTGTATTGCTAAGTGAGGTCTCTCTCTCTCTCTCTCTCTCTCTCTCTCTCTCTCTCTCTCTCTCTCTCTCTCTCTCTCTCTCTCTCTTTCTTTCACTGTCTTCTACTCCACAGCTGGACTTAGGTGGGTCAGAAATTTGATGCATGCCTGTAAGTCTTCATGATCCAAGCTCTCTAGGAGGACTTTCATCATCTCTCATCATGTAGAAGCCCTGAAATGGGGGTCAAAGATCAGTCTCCAGCAGAGTCCCTGTGGAGGAGGTCAAAGTTTCAGCAGGTAGGGACTGAGGACATCCTGTGGGAATAGGCAAATCTCTGGCCACCTGGGAACTCAAACAGAGGACCTGGTGTGGTGCCAAACCAGCCCCAGTGGAGACAGTGTAGCAATGCTGAGAGAAATCTCAATCGCTACCTGTCCAGAGGTTCGCACCACACGTGGTTACGCCTCCTGGGGAAAAGTGGTTCAGGTCCCTGCAGGTGCTTACTTGGCTGGCTGCTTGGAATGGGTGCTAGATGTGTTTTGTGCTATACAATAATGCCTTTTAATTATGGACATTTTAGCCTGTAGCTCCACTGTTAATTCAGAGAAGCCTAGAAAACACTTAGATATAGTTTCAGGAACTGAAAGAGATACAGACCAACATTCAGGGGATGGATGTTGACCTCTGTGCCCCCGATCATAAAACCCACAGTGCCAGATGTCAGCCCAAGGCCTAATAAACAATTAGGGCTAAAGCTGTAAGGAAGCAGCCCACAATGTGACCTTGCCTGTAATCAGCCTACCCGCAGCTAGGCTACTGTGGGAGTTACTACAAAATTCTAACTTGGTATCTTAGGGCCCTTGAATCATTGCTATTAAAAGTTTAGTGTTCAAAGACAATTCCTCTCTTTACTCAGTAAATCAAATCTCTGATATGCTGACCACAAGCAGGCCAAAATAGACAGAGGCTCTCAATTATGCACTTGCTTAGGTGTATTTACTATCTCATACTTCAAAAGGAATTGCTGACATTTTTATAGTATGTTTGTTTATCTTTAAACTGTAGCCAAGATCAGTTCTTTCTGCATAAAAACCTGATACTTTGAAGTAAACTTTGCAGCAGTTCGCAAACCTCCTCAAGTGTGTTTGTGTCTGTCTGTCAAGCCGAAGCCACTCCTGACCTGGTCATCCGAGTCTTGGTCTCCACACAGACCTGCTACCCACTGAGCAGTCTGTGGCAGTGTGGTAGACAGAGGTCATGCAGGGTCTCAGCATGGTCCCGTGTGGTTAAGCAACTCTAAGGTGCTCAGAGAGGTCCTGGAAGTTCCCCAAAGGTGAGAGGATTGTTGGAACCCTCCTGTGTTTCAGTGTTCAACCAAAGCGGTAGGCCAGTGGGAAAGGAATGGCGCAGTGTGGGGAAAGGCAGGTTCATCTTGGGTGGTTAGGTGCATATCAGAGTACAAGGAGCACTCCCATTGGGGCAGGACACGTCAGGGAGGACAGATTCAGGGCCATTCCAGTGAGTTCCCAGGGAAGAGTGTGTGGGGGTTTCATATCGAACTCTTCACTGAGTCATTTCTAGCAGTGGCCCTGCTATGGGGGTTAATGATCCTGCAGGTAGTGACTGCCTGGATGAAGTTCTTACACTGGATTCTCACCTCCTGATCAAGGCCTCCAGGCTATAGGAAAAAAATAGCTAGACAAGTTGTCCACCTCCAGATTGTACATTAAGCTGGAATCCCTGATCTGAGGTGAACCATTCCTTCCTCATCTTCTCTATTCTTCCTGGAAAACTACAGGGTGGTGACAGTCTCCAATGACTCCCAGCTTCTAGTGAATCTTGCTGCCTGATACCTCAAGTCTATGCAACGAGACAAGCACAGCAGCACTGGAGGTTGAACTTAGCTACTCAACAAGGCAAGAACCCAGGGATGTGGGTGGAGCCATGTGCTGGAGTATATATATATATATATATATATATATATATATATATATATATATATTCCCATTGTACTGGAATTTGCAAAAGGGCCTTGATACTCTCTCCAGGAGCTGTGGTCTTGTTGAAACTTGCAAGAGCAAGAACTAACTCCTGGCAAGGCATCCTTCCTTATCTGGATGGAAAATGGGGAACAGCCCAGTGGCAATTCCAGCTGTGAAAGCCCATCTGGAAAGTCATGCAGGAGGAGGCCCTTCTGAGTGCCTTTGCCAAAAGCCTTTACCCAAACTTCAGAACCAGAGAGAAATTGACCTTGTGTGGTTTCTGAAAAGCAGAAGTCGCACAGGGCTGGTGAGGCAAGGGCCTGATGAACTCAGTAGCCTTAAGCGTCCTAGAGTTCTTGCAGGCTCCTGAAGAGTCTGGTGCCAGGATGCAAGGTAGGAGAAGCACCCAGTATGAACACAGAAGTCTTCATACTTGACTCAATTTTTTTCTTTCCTTTCCTTTTCTTCTCTTTTTTTCTTACATGCATTTTGTTGTATGTTTGTTGTTTGAGTTATTTAGTGCAGATCTGATCTTCTGAGTTTTTTCTACTTAAAAATATATATCTTTTTCAGACAAAAAAAATCCCAAGTTCCCCTTCATCTCATTTCGACAACACACACACACATATTCACCAACATCCAAAGGAATGCACACACATACAGGTGATGGCCTTAGTGCAAACTCTAAACTCTTCTTGTTTTGACCTCTGGAACACTCAAATCTCACATTCTAGGTGGACTGTTTATTTGTTTGTTTGCTTTTGGTCTTTCGAGGCAGTATTTATTTGTGTCTTCCTGTACAGAGCTGCGAAGTGCCATGCCTTAAAGATGGCACTGGCTGCTGCTTTCCACCTCCCCAAGGGTGAGTGCTCTCTGGCATAAAAATGCCCTAATTTGGTTAAGTCTGTTCAGCCTGTCTGCTTCCACGTTAGAGTAGCCTATCTGCAGGGTCCACATAACTCACTGGGATTGGTTAGTGCAAGGGTATTTATGCCTGTGCAGGGGTCCCCCGGGTCTCTCACAGGTCAGAGGAAACATGTTTCAAGGATCCTGAAATAAACTGCATGAAGAAGATCTTCCCGGAGACGTGTCTCCCTTGCTGGTGAGGACAGTCATGCAGCACATCTTCCCTGTCTGTCCTGCATGTAACTTTGTAAATGTCACCTGGCCAGAAACACACTCTGTGCCTAGAGCTCTGTGGCCTTAGAATTCCGAACTTTGACATTAAATGTGTGGTTCACTATCATGGAGCTCATGGTCATTCATCTATCTATCTTCACCAGTCTTTCCCTGCCATCTGCTCCCCATCTGAATGAGCTGATCTCCATGTGCTCTTGGCCTGCCTTCCTTCAGAAAGTCATATCCATGAAGGACGGGGCATTTACAAAGAGAACCCCTCCCTGGAATCTTCAAAAGCAAACAAAAATGAATCACCTAGAAAGTGGAGATGTCAATGTCTAGACAAGGTAAAAGAAGATGTTTGTAGAGCATGCCCTCCGGAATTGACCTGTTTAGGCATTTTGGGTTAGGTTGACCTTTGGGTGTGGGTGGTGTGAATGTATTCTCAGGGTGGTCTATGTAACACAGAACTTGGACTGTACCATCAAGGGCAAGGTATAGGGGGGATGAGATGTGGAGCTAACCAAGGGGGTTTCCAGGGAGGAATGTGTGGGGCAACAGGTTGAACTGGGCCCATTCTCGTCTGTGTCAGACTGTTGGTGATGGGTCTCATAGATCAGGTTACAGTGACCTCAAGGTGGCCATGTATGGATCTTGAGATTAATTTTCATTTTCACAATTTAAGATAACATAGTGAATGATAAAAACTTTCTCTTAAAACTTATCAAAAGCTTAAGAAAAGGATTTAGAAACAAAGGAACACAGACAAACAAGGATTCTTGGTACTAGCACTTTTTTCATTGTGGTCTGTTTTGCTAGAGACAATCAGATACTTGCATGGCTCCTTTAAGGCAGGTTTCCTGACTCAGCATAATGGCAAAAAAACATCAAGGCAATTAAAATGCTCTGCTAAGAAATTAATTGTGTGCATTGAGCTTGAAATCACATGGACAATATCTCCTAGCCAGTAACATAATTCTGTATGGCAGCATAGACCAAGAAATTAGGCAAAGCTCTCAGTTCTGGCTGTAAAATTACCCACCTCAATCTTTGATAGACCATGGCTATTACAGGAAAATGGCTTTCATTTGACATATATGTTTATCAGAAAAAGAGTCATGGCCTGTAAAGATAAAGTTTTAAACTAAAGGCAGATTCAGATAAAGAAAAACCTCTAGAGGTTTACAGTGTGTTTTAAAATATATGTAGGCTCGTGGGATAAAAATGATTTGGATACAATGATTTAAACATGAATAATAAGAAGAAAGAGAGTAGCTGGGTTCGGTGGCACATGCCTTAAATTCCAGCACTCGGGAAAAAGAGCCAAGCAATTTTTGTGGTTTCAAATTAAACATGGTGGGTACAGAACTTAGCAGAGAACTCTCAGTAGAAAAAAAACAAAAAACAAAAAGTCTGAAAACACTTAAGAAAGTGCTCAACATCCTTAGCATTCAGGGAAATGCAAATCAATACAATTTTGAGATATCATCTTACTCCTGCCACAATGGCTAAAAGTAGAATCACCAAAGACAACTTATGCTGGAGAGGATATGTAGAAAGGGGAACATGCCTCCACTTCTGGTGGGAGCACAAACTTCTACAGCCATTTTGCAGATCAGTATGGTAGTTCTTAAGGAAAATGTGCATCAGTCTAACAAAGAACCCGGCAATCTCCCTCTTAGTCTTATATACAAATGATCCAGAACTATGAAACAAAGACAAGGGATCAACTATGTTCATATCAGCAATATTTTTAATAGCAAGAACCTGGAAGAAACCTAGCTTCAGATAGGAAGAAGAGTGGATAAAAAGATGTAGAACATTTACATAATGGAATACATTCTGTTGGAAAGAATAAAACAATGGAATATTGAAATTAGCAGGCAAATGGATGTAACTTGAAGAAACTATCCTTAATGAGGTAACCTAGTCACAAAAAGAGGAACATTGTATGTACTCACTCATGTGTGGGTTTTACACATAGAGCAAAAGATCACCAGCCTATAATTCAAACCACCAGAGAAAGTAGGATACAAGGAGGATTTTAAGAGATTCAAAAAGGTCCATACAGAAGGGGAGAGGGAGATCTCCAAAGCATTTGAGGAGTGGGAGGGCAGTGAGTTGAGAGGGAGCTGGGAGAGAAAGAGACGGGGAGAGGAAATCATGTGTTACTAGGAAGACTGGGTATGGAGTGGAATAGATTGGAGAAAACAGAGAGATTGAGAGTGAGAGAGAGAGAGAGTTAGAGAGAGAGAGAGAGAGAGAGAGAGAGAGAGAGAGAGAGAGAGAGAGAGAAGAGAGCATGAAACAGGGACCCATTACATGATTGAAGAGAAAACTGAACCTAGAGAAATATCCAAAGAAGACCCACAAGGCTGACCCCAACTAACAATGTGAACAACAAGGGAAAGTCTATCATAAATGCTCTTCCATGAGATCGATGACTAACTTACCCACCATCATGGAGCACTCATCTAATAGGGATGGATAGTGATGGAATCAGTAGCAAAACACACATCTAAATACTGAGCCAAACTGGAATTCAGATGCAGAGTGGGAGGACAAGTTCAGGCAGCAGAAACACATAGAATTGTCCAGAAAAGGGAGGAGCTAATTGGCCCTAAGACTGATAACTGCAAATCCAGCATGGGGCTGACTCATACTCCCTGAATATGGGTCTCAGGTAGAAGGTCTGGGCACTCTAACAGACTTCAGAAAATTAAACCAGGATGTATTACTAGTGGAATACTCACTTATCCTAGAGACAGTAGAGAAGGCCTGCTCCTAATAGCAATCTTATCAAATATTTTGAACAAAGAAGTGTTCTCAAATGTGAACCTATGATACACAAAAAGCATAGGATAAGGTAAGGCAGAATAAAGGAAAGGAACGTGTAATGATGAATTCAGACATGTAATGTTCTTGTAGATCTTTTGTTCTTTCATTGATTGAAAAATTTCACATTGAGCAATGAACTCAAAATAACTTATAAAGCACTAGTAAGATGGTTTGTTGCCAAATATTAGTATACAGCAGGAATTGATATGAATAGTAGAGAGAACAATTCTAGGGTTAAGATAAAATATTCACAATGTATCTGGGACTATTTCTCTGTAATATTTCTTTGTGATCTCTTATCAATATTACAGGTAATTTTACCTATTTCTGCAACAATTTCATTATAAATTTGGTAAGAATTACATAGAGCCATATATATTCTGTGCTTATTTCACATGATCAATCAATCTCTCAAAAACAAATTTTGAAAATATATTAAGTTCTTAATAAGAGTTCTAAGTTCAACTGTTTTCCTTTCAGTTTTATATCCATATTTGAGATCATTTATAAAACATAATTTGTATATTGCTACTTGTAATATATTTATTATTATTTTTATTCCTGTCAAGCCCGTTTAAAAAATTCACCTATAAATTTTCTTCCATTATTACTGACTGTTTAGTGGGTAACTGGTCTGTGTGGAGACCAAGACTCGGATGACCAGGTCAGGAGTGGCTTTAAGGTGAAAGACAGACAAAAACACACTTGAGGAGCTTTGCAAACTGCTTTAAAGTTTACTTTAAAGTATCAGGTTTTTATGCAGAAAGAATTAAACTTTGGCCACGGCTTAAACATAAACAAACATTCTATAAAAATGTCAGTAATTCTTTTTGAAGTATGAGATAGTAAACACATTTAACCAAGTGCATAACTGAGAGCCTCTGTCTATTTTGGCCTGCTTATGTTCAGCGTATCAGAGATTTGATTTACTGAGTAAAGAGCAGAATCATTGTCTTTGAATACTAAACTTTTAATAGCAATGATTCAAAGGCCCTAAGATACCAATTTAGAATTTTGTAGTAACTACCACAGTAGCCTAGCTGCGGGTAGGCTGATTATAGGCAAGGTCACACTGTGGGCTGCTTCCTTACAGCTTTAGCCGTAATTGTTTACTAGACCTTGGGCTGACATCTGGCACTGTGGGTTTTATGATATGGGTCACAGACATCAACATCCATCTGCTGAATGTTGGTCTGTATCTCTTTCAGTTCCTGAAATTATATCTAAGTGTTTTCTAGGCTTCTCTGAATTAACAGTGGAGCTACAGGCTCAAATGCCCATAATTAAAAAGCATTATTGTTATAGCACAAAACACATTTAGCACAAATTCCAAGCAGTCAGCAAAGTAAGCACCTGCAGGGACCTTGACCACTTTTTCTCCAGGAGGTGTAACCATGTGTGGTACGAACCTCTGGATAGGTAGCCATTGAGATTTCTCTCAGCCATTGCTAAGTTGCCTCCACTGGGGCTGTTGTGGCATTCCATATTTCTCAACTCCAGCCCGAGAATCTTTGTGTTTGCTCTGTCATTTAGACCCCTTGTGCTATATTTACACTGCCCGAGAAATCCTTGTTGTTAGCAGGGCTCACATTCTTAAAATAAACCAGTTTTTTTCCAAGTAGCATTAAGATGGTTTGAGCACCTCACAAGTGGCATAGATACATGTCTCCCTCCCACTTATATACTGAGATTTTTATCTCAGTGGGATTTGCCCAAGATTTCACTTTTTATTAGTTGATAAAATTTCATAACAATTTCAATTCTCACATTCACCTCTCCTGAAGATAACTGCACATCTCCTCATCTACATCTGTCCACTACTCAGAAAGGGTGAGGCCTCCCAGGGATAGTCAACAAAGCCTGTAACCTTATAATAAGGGAGTACCCTGAGACAACCCCTTGAATTCAGACTGTTTAAAGAATTCTACCATATAGATTTGGACACAAACAATGAACCCTGTACTAGGGATAGATCCTAGTCCCACTGCTAGGGGTCCCATAAACAGATCAGGCTACACAGTTCTCGTCAAAAAGCAAAGGGCTTAGATCTCTTCCATACCTACTCCCCAGTTGTGTATCTAGATTCTATGAGCTCCCAGAAGTTCAGGTGTGCTGCATCTGTAAGATTCCCCATCATGCATTAAACCATATACTTTGTAACATATCAACACCCAACAAATATAAAAAGTTGGAAAATTTGGATTCACCATGTCTTAATTTAGAAGTCTAAAACAACACAAATTACCAAAAATTGATAATTCATGGAAACTGAAAAATGATCATCTGGGTCATCACTGGATCAACATTCAAATAAAGAGAGAAAATAAAGTCTTCCTAGATGTTAGTAATTAATTATACAGCATAAAAATGTATTGGACACTATACATATGCAGTGCTAAAAAGAAAGCTTATAGCACAAAATGCCTACATAAAGAATTTGGAAAAATCTTGCAGTAGAAACTTAACAGCACACAGGAAAGCTCTGTAACATAAAGAAGGACTTTTTCGGTCTTATGTGTGCTATCACAAGCAATTAAGTTTGCAAGTGCAAAACTCCTGCTTTGTGAAAAACCATGTCTCTTTGTAGCCATCCATCAACTTGAACCTTACCATCTTTTAACATTGTCCTGAACTATCTCTGAGCATTGCCCAGAAGAGATGATATCAACATACCACATAGAGGTGAACATTTTCTTGTATCTGAAATATGATCTCATCTGGCTGTCTCATCTAGCTGTAAAGTGCTGCATGAATCTTATGTGATGGAGATTTAGTTATGTAAGTGTTGGTAGGTAAAACAATAAGACATCAGGAAGAAATTTAAAACTATAACCATGTAAAAGAATAATGGTCCCATATGCAATAGTATAACTTGTAATATTTATTGTATATTTACCATAATTATGTTCCAATTTTTCAGCAAAACAGAAGGAGAAGGAATGCTGTGAAATTCTTGGGTGAGGACCATTATATTCATATCTAAGCTGCACAAAATCTATGAAATAGGCAACAACAAAATGATGTTTATTCTCTGTGTGTTTTCAATACAGTACTTGAAATCTTAGCAACAGAATAATAACAAGTGCGTGACATTAATTGGGGACATACAGAAAGGCCAAATTAAATGGAAATTATATATATATATATATGCACACATCTCTCTCTCCTACACACACACACACATATACATATATATATATATATATATATATATATTGAAATATTGAAATTGCCTACAGTTAAGAAACATTTTGATTAAGGTAAGTGGGATACAAAATTAAATCACAAAATCAATAGCTTTGCTGTGTACAAATGACAAAGTTGTTAGATAGAAACCAAAGAACTGTTGTCTGTCACAATTGCATAAGAAAATAATATATGTAGTGAATGAAACTTAGCAGTTAAAAAAACCGTCATAAAATTTTTAAGGCATTTGAAGATTAAATTAAAATTATATCAATAGATGGAAAAAGTTCTATGCTCAGGGCAGAGTCAAATGTTATTGTAAAATTGATCATCCCATCAAATGTTATATATTGATTCAGTGCAATCTCTATCCAAATTATAACTCAACCCTTCAAAGACCTTGAAAGGACTATCTTTAGCATCATATGGAAACAATAAATACTCATGATACCTTAAACCATCTTGAAGACTAAAATAATACTTAGCGGAATTACTATAACCAATCTTTTTATATTAAAGCTATTTATTAAAGTCATCTCTTGTTCCATTATGATGTTGCTAAAATCAAGACTCATTGGTAAACAGAATCAAATTGTAAAAAATAAATGAGTCCACTCACCTTATGTTTGCCATGGAATCAGCAAAAACACAGTGGACAAATACACAATGACCAACAATATGCAGCCCCATGGTATATCCAACTGATCCCCACCCTTCCTGTAAAGATGAGTTTTCTCCCATAAATTCCCAGGGTTTTGGACATTGCCATTAGGATAAAACCATTGGTTGATACAAACACCATCCCAATTCCGATCTATTTTTTTAATTGAAAATTATTTTTGCATTTCAAAATCTATGTGTATATGATTTAACTCCAAGCTATTTTGTACATGTGTGTGGTAGAAATATTTTTACCTTTTGGAGGCAATGTCATATTGAATGGCTAATCTTCAGCAGTGTGAACTTTCAAAGAAAGGGTACAAGTTGATAACCATTCAACAGCTATACACCAGTTTTTTTTTTAAATATCACTTTTGAAATAGTTGTTGTTTGTTTTAGCCAGTCTACACTAGAAAGAAATTGTAAATTATTGTTATGTTGCATTTCACTGCTTGCTAAGCATGTGGACATTTTAAAAAATACTTTTACATGAGCTAGGTTGTTGTCGACCAATCCCTGAGCTGTGATATTGTGCTCAGCCTTAAGACATGAGTCAGGGTCTTGGTGATTCCCCAACGTATGCTAGACTTTGACAAATCCTCATGGTGGTATGTTCCAATGAGGAAAGGTAGAATGGGTGGACTGGGGAGGAAAAGAGGTGGAGAGGTAGGAGGGGTGGGAGGGAGAGCTGTGGTTGGAACTTAAAAAGAAATGAAAAAAATAAAGTATAAAAATACTTATCTGACATATATTATGTTTTTAAAATCTTTCTGTTCAGGTTTATGACACAGTTGCAATGCCATTGTCCATTTTTTTATTTGATTGTTTATTTCTGCATTTATTCTTTTCAGATTATTAGTTCTCTGTACTACATTCTAGAATCTCTGTTGAATGTTAATCTGGTAATAGTATTTTAGAAAACTTTACATTTTCTCTTCATTTGAATAATAGTATTCTCATATCTATGGAAGGCATTTAGTTTTTTGACGTCAAATTTGTCACGACTTGGTCTTAAATACTGTGGTCTAGGGAACCTCTTCAGAAAGTCTTATAATTGCCCATTTGTAAAATATTTTTCTTAAAATAAGTCTTTATAAGAGAACAATGAAGCAACCTACATTAGTCCCTTGTTTCTAGCTAATGCATGGCTGAAGATTTCAATTATCTTCTCTTCCACAATAGAGCATTCTCTCTATTTGCTTCTTGTCCTATAATTTCTTTCAGGATGTATATATTCATTGTAGAGAGGATGTACATAATGGGTTTTCTATTGTGGCAGATGAACATTGTAGTTTGCTCATATCCACTTCTAATATAGAAGAGCTCATATACTTTTTTCATGATAGGGTATGCAATTTTATGATGAGTATTTCATCAGAGTGCTCTGTTGGTTTACTGCCCTATGAAAATGCATAATCTCTCACAAAGCATGGGTTGCCTTGCATTACTCATACAGTTATGAAAAACTAGACATAAATATGCCATATTTTCCTGGAAAGAAAATGTGCCTAAAAATCAATTTGAGAATCTGGAATGATGCAGATATATGTAACTTATTCTTTACATAATTGTTGGTATATCATTCACATTACAGTAAACTGGTCTTTTTCTTGGATCCTCACTCTTACAGAATAGTGATGTCACCATGTGTGAACACCTGTCTTAATTAATCTTAATTAAAGTTAATTAATACATTGATGTTGACCACATTCACCTATAGTTCATGATCTCTGACAATGTCTTTCCACCTAAAACCCTAGCTTGGTTTTTGTTTCCAAGTTTTGTTTATAATATTCTATAGCCAGTATAGGTTGAATTATCAGTATTAATACTTTGAAGTATTGCAAAGTGGATACATGACATTTCACAATCTATGTACAAACTGAGCTTATCCCAAATAAATATAATGCATTCTCTTGCATTGGATATAATGTATCTCCCATTTTTATTCTAAATACCAAGATGTTTTCATGTGGAGATTTTAGGAACATAATGCCCCAATTTATAAATTTATAGTATATACTTTAACATTTTCTTACATTGATAATAGATGTTTCTTCCCTCTACTCTCACTTCCTCCATATAGCTTTTCCCGTCCATATCCACGCCATCTGTGAATATCATTACAAATTAACTAGTTTCCAATGGAAAAGAGTGACACAATATGATATATTATAGCAAGATAAAGCAAAATCTAACAAGTAATAATAAGACAACACAATCAGAGAAAATTAGCTCAAGGAAAAATGACTAGAAACAGATAAAGTAGCAGAGATCCATGACATTTTCATCATCAAGCTCAGAAAGCCGTAAACTTCATATATGAGACTTGTAGGGTAATAGGGATAAGGGGTTAAAGGTTTATCAAAGTAAAAATTATTTGCCCATTTATTTGCGATTATATAAGTTTCATTTCTGTTCAGTAAAGAAACCTGTACTGCAATTAGGTTTTGGTAATTTGTGAATATTATCATCTGTAATAGTGTAGTTAAAGTACATTTCACACAAATAGGTTAATGCAGCTTTGTAAACATGTTGAATGTATACAAAATGGACTCAAAAAATATGGATTTTTCCTTTAATATTTGTAAAATTCTCAGAATTTCATGCTAGTCTACATAAAAAATAAATGTATGTGTTGTCATGGGTCAGATAACGAAAACACAAAATACTCTTATCTTCATTCTCAAATCCTGTCATCTCTGATCTGTATGTTGACTTTCAAGTTAATACATTTATATACACAGTCAGATGTAAGCAGAGTGTTTAACAGATATACAAAATTAAGATAAAATATATATTTTACCTAGATCTACATTTTGGCTTATGAATAGTAGGGTGTAAGAAGTATATTTCTTCTTCATCACAACATTTTCACTTTCAATGTTTGTCAATTCTTGCCATTTTTAACGTCAGATTCCAATTACAAAAAGCTCTCATCAAATATGAAACATTGGTTTAATGTAGAGAGAAAGTATAAAACCCTGCAAATTGATATGTACTGAATTACATATTACTCTTTCACATAGCTTACATTCATTATAATTTTAATCAGTGCTTCAAACTTTTTGGACAGAAGACAGAAAATGTAAAGTAAACCAGTCTGATTATCAGCAGGATGTGTACTTGAAACAATATTTAAGACTAATTCTAATTCATGACAAGTTCTGAAATGTAGATTAAAAGAGTATTGTTTGAAATATTTATGAAATCCAGCATAAGTAATGAAATTAGTAAAATCCATTGGGCTTCATAGGTGCTTATGATTCTCTACCGGATTCAAATTCAATGTAACTGCTTTTGCACAGTACAAAGCAGAGCATTGAAGACAGATTCCCAAGTTAGAGATATCCAACATCTTCTGGAGCAAAAGACCTCCCCCATGAAGGAAATGAAAAAGAAAGTTGTGATCTCTCTTTAAAAGATCATGATTTCTGCATCTCTGTTGAGTCAAAGGACAACAAATGATAATATTTTTACCTCCTATCTACTCTCTTTTTCTGTTGGCAGCAGGGGATACAGATGATGTGGCCTGTACACAAAGAATCATATCAGAAAGTGAAACTATAATATAAATTTCTTTACAGGGTCCCAAAAATAGAAGGTTATAATTGTTTCTCTAAGGCAAACATATAGAGAAGGACAGGACACATTGACAGTCAGCACAGATATTCTTCATTTGCAGAGCTCTAAACATTCAGTATAATTGCTCATTATAAGAAAACTATTTTTTTGTGGGTTTGGTTAGATTTTCAATATGAATTCTTTATTATTGCTCACAGATCTGTCCTATATCTAGCATTCCATTATTTTCTGCCTCTTTTATTTTTTCAGTATGGCTTTCCTCCATGACTGCAAGCTTGAACACATGAATAATTATAGTAATTTCAAATGGAGGACATCTTCAGACGTTATTCATCATAGGACAAAGGGACATATTTCAAGAAGGTTTGAGATATTGGAAACTTGAATCTCGGTCAAAAATTTCTCTCCTCCTCATATATAACAGTTTAAAATTGTAGCATTATTACTGATAACACAACAAATTCCTTGGTTAAATAGTTTCCTATGGCAAATAAATGAATCAAGCCTTCATAACAAGGGGAACCTTAATTTTCACTTCAGAATATGTTGACATTTAAGGATGTGACCATCAGTTTCTCCAAGGACGAATTGGAATTACTTGGTACTTCTGAGATGGATTTGTACAGAGATGCCATGTTGGAGAATTATAGCAACCTGGTTTCTATAAGTGAGAATAAATTCCTTCATGGTTACAACTTAAACCTTGGAAGGTATAACAAATTGGATTCATATTTTCAATTGCTTGCCAGTTAGGAATCCAGCTGCCAAATATATATATATATATATATATATATATATATATATATATATATATGTATATATATATTAAGGTATTTCAGATTATATTATATTTTATTTCATTCTAAATGGTCTTTTGAATTCAGCCTACCACTGCATTCAATACCTTATGCAATTTCTTTTGTTGTCACTCAATTGAAAGCATGTGTGGATACAACTTGACTCGCATGACCAGGTCACGAGCAGCTTTGGCATGACAGACAGACACAAACACACTTGAGGAGGTTTGCCAACTTCTGCAAAGTTTACATCAACGTATTCAGTTTTAATGCAAAAAGAACGGATTTTTGGCCACAGTTTAAAGATAAACAGAAATTCTATAAGGATGTCAGCAATTCCTTTTGAAATATGAGATAGTAAATTAATCTAAGCAAATGCATACCTGAGAGACTCTGTCTCTTTTTGCCTGCTTGTGGTCAGCGTATCAGAGATTTGATTTACTGAGTATAGAGAAGAATTATCGTGTTTGAACAGTAAACTTTTAATAGAAATGATTCCAGGGCTCTAAGACACCAAGTTAGAGTTTTGTAGTAACTCCCACAGTAGTCTTGCTGTGGGTAGGCTGATTACAGGCACAGTCAAATTCTGGGCTGCTTCCCTACAGCTTTAGCGCTAATTGTTTCTTAGGCAATGGGCTGACATCTGGCACTGAGTGTTTTATGATTGGGGGCACAGAGTGAACATCCACCTGCTGAATATTGGTCTGTATCTCTTTCAGTTCCTAAAATATATCTAAGTGTTTTCTAGACTTCTCTGAATTAACAGTGGAGCTACAGGCTAAAATGCCCATAATTAGAAAGCATTATTTTTATCATAGCACAAACTACGTCTAGCACCCATTCCAAACAGCCAGCCAAGCAAGCACCTGCAGGTACCTGGACCACTTTTTCCCAGGAGGCGTAAACATGTGTGGAGCAAACGTCTGTACAGGTAGCCATTGAGATTTCTCTCAGCAATTGCTACACTGTCCCCACTGAGGCTGGTGTGGCATCCATCTACCTCGTTTACTAATCAAAGTATTGTAGACGGCAAATGAGTGCTGTGAGTAGAGTTACTTTCTGCCGTGGATTACCACCATTATTGCGTGTCTGAGGCCAAGTAGCGAGACCTAAAATGATATTGTCATTAAAAAATTCAAATGAAGTAATTTTCTTTAGTTCTAACATTCTTGTACATATACATAAATATAATGTGTATATATATACATAGAAAGAAACCAATTATCAGGTTTAGTTACATTATTGATGAGGGGATACAGCAATATTTTGAAGGAAAAAACAAGAATAAGCTTGACATTGTACAATACAATTGTTTTTAATTTAATTACATTTTAAAAAGAATCTGAAAATTTTAGATGTAAATTATGAGCTCTAATATTTTACTTTAAAAAATAAATCAATATTTCAAAATACTTTGAAAATGAAGATTAATCAAATAGCTCTTTCATCAATTTATGATATTGTTAGGAATCTGAAGAAATGAAACCTATACAATTAAAAATAGGATTGTGAATAATGTAAAATCTTCTCATATCCATAAAATATTGTGGCTTATATAGTCATATTTGTGTTCATGATCATTTTATTTTTATTAATCACACACATTAAATAACTATAAATAACTGTGATAAATAATAATCATAAAATTTTCATGGATAATTGCATTTTAGTATTTATTATTTTATTATTTAAGTGTTTGGGAAGGTGATTTTTTATCTAAAAAGATAGCACAATATTGAAGTAAATCCAAGACTTATAGTATTGGCTCATAGTTTCACTTGAATTCTAAAACCGATGTCTGCAGCTCTTGGTTACATGGTGAAAGAGGATCCTTTAAAATACAATTTCAAGAAATATCATTCTACATGTTCATAATGTTTGGACTTTTGTCTCATTATGGCACTAGCACTAATGATTTATAACTCAATTTTTTATTACACTACACAATTGGTGTAAATTTTTGTATCAGTTTTGCATTACTGTTTAAGTACTTACACAAAGTCAATAAAACATTTTTATTTCAATTATTCTAGCTGTGCATTGTAATTCTTTATATGTGAATCATGTGGAAAGGCATGGACTCTGAGTTCAACTCATAAAATTCACCAAACGGTACACATTGGATTGAAACCTTACAATTGTAATGTATCATCAGAGCCTACATATTGGAGAGAAACCATACAAATGTAAAGAATGTAGCAAGTCCTTTAAAAGGGCTCAAGTCTTAAAGTTCATCAAAGAATACACACTAAAAAGAAACCATACAATTGTAATGTATGTGACAATTCCTTTATTAAATACTCAAGTCTTACAATTCATCAAAGGATACACACTAGAGAAACAAAAAAGTGTAATAATTGAAAGTGTTTCTTTACCTTTGGCTCTAACTTAAAGTTTATCAAAAGATACACACTGGAGAGAAACCTCATAATTGTATTGTATGTGGGAATTCCACTAGTTTATTCTCAATAATTAAAATTTATAAAAGGAAACACACTGGAGATAAAACATACATTTGTAAACTATGTTGCAAGTCATTCAAACGGTGCTCAAATCTTCAAGTACATCAGATAATGCACAATGTATAGAAACTTTACAATTGCAAATATTGTGGCTAGTCCTTTACACAAGGCTGAAATCTTCAAGTCTATCATACAATACATACTGGAGAGCAACCACCACAAAATTGTAATTTATGAGACAAGTCCTTTACTGTATCCTCAAAACGTCAAGTTCATCAAAAAATACATGCTGGAGAGAAACTGTACAATTGTACTATATTTGACAAGTCCTTTACTAAATGCTCAAGCCCTAAAGTTCATCAAAGTATACACAATGAAAAGATTCCACATAATTATAACATCTGCAACAAGATCTATACCTGTGGCTAAAATCTTTAAGTTCATCAAGAGATACACACTTGCGAGAATCCTTACAATTGTACTGTATGATGGAAGTACTTTGTTTTATTCTCAGTACTTATAATTCATCAAATGATACAGACTGAAGAAAAATCATACAATTTTAAGTACGTAGCAAGTCATTTAAACAGTGCTCAAATCTTCAAGTTCATCAAAGAAAACACACTGGAGAGAAAGCCTACAAATTTATATGTAATCAGTCCTTTACTGAATCTTCAAAACTTCTAGTTCATTAAAGGATATGTACTGAGAGAATCCTTACATTTTTACTCTATGTGGGAAGTCCTTTAGTTTATCCTCAGTACTTAAAATCAAAGGATACATACCGGAGAAAAACCATACAATTGTATAGTATGTGGCAAATCATTTACACAGGGCTCAAATCTTCAAGTCCATCAAAGAATACACATTGGAGAGAAACCATATAAATATAATGTTGGTGAAAAATCCTTTACTGAATCATCAAAATTTCAAGTTCATCAAAGAATACACACTGGAGAGATACCTTACAATTGTAAAGTATGTGGAAAGTCCTTTTTAAATGTCTCAAATGTTAAAATTCATCGAATAATACACATGGGAGAGAAACCCCAACATTGGAATGTATGTGACAAGACATTTACTGAATACTCAAAATTTAAATTTCATCAAATGATATACACTGAGGAGAAACCATCTAATGGAAATGTCTGCAACAATTTCATTACCTTTGTCTCTAGTCTGCAAGTTCATCAAACAGAAAACACTGGAGAGAATCCTTTAAATTGGAATGTATGTGGGATGTTTTTTAGTGAATTCTCAAAACAAAAAGTTTTTGAAAGGACTCCTGTACCAATTTTTTCAAGGGTACCTCCTACTTTCTCATCTAAGACTGTCAGTGTAGCTGGATTTATGTTTGGTCTTTGATCAATTTGGACTTGAGTTTTGTGAATGGTGAATGACATTGGTCTATCTGCAGTCTTCTACACACCATCATTCAATTGTGCCAGCACCCTTTGTTGAAGATGCTTGCTTCCCCCACCCATTGTATTCTTTTAGCTCTTTTGTCAAAATTCACGTGCTAATAGGTGTGTGGGTTAATATCAGGACTTTTGATTAGATTCCATTCATCTACCTGTCTATTTGTGAGCCAATACTAGCAATACCAGGCTATTTTCAGAACTATAGCTCTGTTGTACAGCTTAAAGACAGGGACGGTGATGCCTCGTGAAGTTCTTTTATTGTACAGGGTTGTTTTGGCTATCGTGGGTCTTTTGTTTTCCCTTTACATAGTTGATTATTATTCTTTCTAGTTCAGTGGAGAATTGTGCTGGGATTTTAATGGGGATTGCACTGAATCTGTAGATTGCTTTTGAGAAAATTGCCATTTACACTATATTTATCCTTCCGATCCAAGAGCATGGGATATCTTTATATTTTCGGATATCCTCTTTAATTTATTTTTTTAAGCCACAAAGTTCTTATTGTATAGGTCTTTCACATGTTTGGTAAGTGTTATCCCACAATATGTTATGTTGTTTGTGGCTATTGTAAAGGGTGAGGTTTCTCTGATTTCTTTCTCAGCCTATTGTCATCTGAATAATATAGGACTACTGACTTTTTTCTGTTTATCTTGGATCCTGATAGTACGCTGAAGGTGTTTATCAGATGTAGGTGTTCCCTGGTAGAGTTTATTGGGTCGCTTATGTAAACTATCATGTCATCTGCAAGCAGAGACAGTTTGAATACTTCCATTCCAATTTGGATCCACTTGATCAACTTTTGTTGTCATAGCTTTAGCTAGAACTTCAAGTAAAATATTGAAGAGATATGGAGAAAGAGGACAGCATTTCTTGTTCCTGATTTTAGAGGAATAACTTTAAGCATCTCTCTGTTCAGTTTTTTTGTTGGCAGTTGGTTTACTGTATATTGATCTTATTATGTTTAGTTATGCTCCTGTTATCCCTGCTTTCTCCAAGACATTCATCATGAAAGCAGGTGTTGAATTTTGTCGAAAGCTATTTCAGCATCTAGGGAGATGATCTTATCATTTTTCTTTTCAAGTTTGTTTATATAGTGGATCACGTTGATAGATTTTCGTATGTTAAACCATCTCTGCAACCCAGGGATGAAGAAGACTACTTGGTCATGGTGAATGATTTTTCTGATGTAATCTTGGATTCGGTTTGCCAGTATTTTATTAAGTATTTTTCATCTATATTCATCAGGAATATTGGTCTGTAGTTTCTTTCTTAGTTGTAACTCTTATAAACCTTGTGTATAAAGGTGATTGTGGCCTCATAGAAAGAATTGGTTAAGTGGCTTATGTTTTTATTTTGTGGAACAACTTGAGAAGTATTGAATTAGCTCTTTCATGAATTTCTGGTAGAATTCTGCATTGAAGCCATCTGGTCCTGGGATTTTTTGGTTGGAAAGATTTCAATGACTGCTTCTATTTCAATAGGCACGTATAGGTCTATTTAAGTTGTTTGGCTGTTCTTGGTTTAATTTTGGTAAGTGATTGTTATCCAGAAATTTGTACATTTCCTTTGAATTTTCAAATTTTATAGAGTACAGGTTTTCCAAGTATGACCTGAAAGTTGTCTGGATATCCTCTGTGTCAGATTTTAAGAACCCTTTTCGTTTCTTATGTTGTTGATTTATTTTTTTCTCTTCTTGCTTTTTTGTTACTTTCAATAAGGGTTTGTCTATCTTGTCATTTTTCTGGAAAAACCAACTCTTCGTTGCATTGATTTTTTGTATTGTTTTCCTTACTTCTATTTTATTGATTTCAGCCCTGAAATTCATTATTTCCTTGTGTCTACTCCTCTGGGGTGAATTTACTTCTTGATGTTCTAAGGCTTTCAGTTAGGCTGTTAATTCTCTCATGTGTCTATCCTCTGTATTCCTCATATGGGCACTGAGTGCAATGAACTTCCCTTGTAACACTGCTTTCAAGGAGTCCCTTAAGTTCAGGTATGTTGTGTTCTAATTCTTATTGAATTTTAAGAAGTTTATAACTTCTTTCTTTAGTTCTTCTTTGACCTTCCTCTATGCTTATTATTCTTAGGTTTGAACTTTTCACAGTGTCTCATATTTCCTGGATCATTTGTATTAAGGATTTGTTAGATTTACAATTTTCTTTGGTCGATGAAATTATTTCCTTTAGTTTATATTCACCTTCCATCTCTTGAATTCTGTTGCTTATGCTTTCGTTTGTAGTTCCCGATTATTTGCCTAGTTTTTCGATTTCCAGCATTCCTTCGGTTTGTGTTTCCTTTATTGTCTCCATTTCTGTTTTCAAGTATTGAACTGTTTCTTTCACCTGTTTAGTTGTTCTTTTTATTAACTTTCTGTACTTTCTTTAAGAAATTTATTCATTTCTTCCAATTTTTAGTTTGCTTTTTCTTCCATCTTTTAGGGGATTTTCTCACATCTTTTTTGAGGGCATCTATCATTTTTATGATGATAATTTTAAAGTTGTTCTCTTCTGATTCATTTGCTTTGTTGTGTTCTTGTCTGGTTGGTGTAGATTCCCTAGATTCTGGTGTTGTTATGCTTGTCTTTCTGATATTAGGTGTTTTCTTGTATTGCTGTCTTCCCACAGCTTCTTCCAGTAGGTGTTGGTGGGGTCTCTCCTTCTCTCTATGGGCTTAGGTGGGTCAGAGGTTCCATATCTGTAACTCTGGATGGACTAAGCTCTCTAGTAGGTCTCTCACCATAGGTAGGGGCCCGGTGATGGGGGTCAAAGTTCAGGCTCCAGCAGAGGATATCTGAGGCCTCTTTGGCTGAAGCCAGCCCAAAATATGTTTCCTTGGGGATAGATGGGTCTAGCTGGGACCTGTACTCTCCAGCTGAGTGAGGCCTCTTTAGCAGAAGGCCAAAAGTGGGGTTCAAGGATCCAGCCCACAGGAACACAGAGTGGTCTTGCATAGATAGGCGTGTCTCTGGGAGGGGCCCAGAATTCCTGTAGAATTCTGGTGGAGGGGGTCAGAAACCAGGAAGGTGGAAATTACAGGTGTTCCTACGTAGACAGGCAGGACTATTTTGCTCATATAAGCTCCAGGATTTTCCCTGAAGTTTGCTGGATTGTTGGCTCCACCCTCTGACTCAGTGCTCATCCAGAGAGGTGGGACAGTGGACAAGGTAGGGCAGAGAGTAGTGGAAGTACAGGCTCTCAGTGGTGGTGGGTGGCGGTGTATCAGAGCTCTAAGAGCACTCTTATTGGGGACATGAATGCAGGGGCATTGAGATCCAGAACCCAGCCAGAGATTTCCTAGGTAAGGGTGTAGGGAAAAATCCACCCCAGTGGAATTAGACACAAACTCACCTGTATCCAAAGCCTGGTGATGGGGCACAAAGGCTGAGATCAAAAGTTTTTTCTCTTCAAACCTATGTATTATATGGCTGCTCAGAATTTATATTGTTTGTTTTTTGATGAAAACACTTCCACTCCACACATAGGATTATTTTTGCCACCACATTTTAATTGTTTGTGAAATTCACCTACGTGTTAGTACTCCTTGCTTCCTAGTTCTCCATAATCCCAATTGTGCAAAAATACACTATACAAATATGAGACATGATGTTGCAATCAGTTTCACACCAATCCCTTATTGTTTATTGTAATTCCATGATATAATCACATAGTATGGATTCAAATTTCCTTTGATGTTCAGAAGTATAATTTCATGTTCACCTATTTATTTCTTCTTTTTCTTTTTCTAGGTTGTAAGGTTTTCAGATATTACATTTTCATGGCATGGAAAAGCACTTGCAGAAATACAAGATACAATATAGAAAACTCAAGATTATTTTTATTATTAAACCAATACAATTTATACTGCATGTTTTCTTGTCTTAAAAGAAACACTTATTGAACATTACACAAGAACCTTCTGACCCTGAATACAGACAAATCCACAGCATGTGGATCAGATTTACAGCTCAGAAACATAGAATGATCTAACATGCATGAGCTTGTTATGTTTGCTAGTCTCAAACAAAAGACTTTGTGTACTTATGCACAGTCTAACTATTCTCTTATTATGGAGTGCTGAAATTGATGTATAAAACAAACATTTCAATGTATAATATGTGAGACTTTTTATTTTCTTAAGCATAAAGTGCTTATATGTTTCCATTTTGTTTTTGTCAATGCAATCACATGTATATATATTCCCTTTTTATGTATTAATCAAAACATTCTATTTCCTCTTAAAGATGGAATAATGACCACAGAATATATTTTATGGTTGAATAGGAAAATGTGGGATTATCTGAGAGAGGGACACAAATAACAAGAGGGTTAATGGAGACAAGACTCATACAGGTGGGCATTTAACAGGCAATATGGAATCAGTGCTGGGCAGTGCCCGTAGTGCAGTGCAACACATGGCAGTAGAAACTTTCAGGAAACTATGAGGTTGATATTAGCAAGGACTTCTAATAATGGGTAACATAAGGCTTGAGCCACTCATCTTCACTATGTGAGGCAAAAGTTCTAGAACTGATCCAGGGAGCCAGCTCCATAATCTGGGACTTACAACCTGCTCTGTCTGCAATGGACATTGGAGCCTATTTGTTCAGAGCAAGCTGTAATGCCCAAAGAATGGCTGGTCTCACCTAAGTGCCACAACACAAAAGGGTACCCATGAATAACACTTGTTCAAACATGGCCAAGATCTAGAACCTGGATGGCTCAGAGACCTAGATTAGAAACATAGCCAACACATACACACAGAGAGTAAATACAATGAAACTTAATATTATTGTGCTACACACCCAGAATAAGTGTCTAGCTGAAGTGTCATCAGAGGCATCTTACCCCACATGATGGAGGAAGACATAGTTGCCCAAGGCCAAAGAGCAAGCAGAGAAATGTATCTCCTGCAATAGTAGTGGAAGGATTGTAGGAGCTGGATGGGTAGTGGTAACAAGGAGAATGGACCCCACAAATTTATTGAACGTGAGCTCATAGCATCTGACAGAGACTTAAGTGGTAATCAGAGAGCCAGCATGAGTCTGAACAAGACCTGTGCTTACAAGCTGTATAAGGTTGGCTTGGTGTTTATGATGTAGTAACAATGGGAGTGGTGTTGTCTCTGACTGTGTGCCCTCTTGTGTGACTTAGTTTTTCCTGTTGTGTGTCCTTGGAACACTTTACTATGAGGGCAAAATCTTAGTCTAATTGGTTGGTTGCACTGGGAAGCCTGTTCTTCTTTGAGAAAAGCAGAGAAGCAGTGGATCTGCACAAGAACAGATGTGAGGGGATTAGGAAAAGCAATGCAATGGATAGATTTGCTTGGAATATATTGTATGAAATAAAAAAAGAAAAGTAAAACAGAAAGCCAACATTGTGTATCCCACTTAAAACTACTTCTAGAGAAAACAAGGAATTGAAGTGAATGTAGCAAGTACAAAACAAAACAAAACAAAAAAAACAAAAACAATCAAAAAACAGAAAACTCACACATCTTATATAAACCCCAAAACAATATCAACTGATTCATTAACAAAAAGTTTGAAACACAGAAAAATCTGAATCAATCCATTTCAAATTCGAAAAGTCAAAGATTAATAAGCCATATGAATGTAACTTGATAAAATATTTGTCACAGTTGACATATATTTGAACAAATATATTTTCAAGTATTTTGCACAATATCTTTAAAAATTTCCATGAGCTTGGTTCAAGTTTCTTTGTAAATTCCTCCTTCAAGGTCTACAACTGCCTAGCACAAATATTTCCTCCTTCCTGCTTTGACTGGATTCCTAGAGCTCTGCCAGTTACATCTTTGTGGATCTCTGTCTCTGGTTCATTAATTACAGGGAAATAATAACATAATAGAGGGAGATGACATAGAATTAAATATAATTATGGCACGGGGAAAATGTCTAGAGATCGTCAAAGACACCATAAGAATAAATTTAATATTGGAGATACTTTAAATGCCCCTTTTCTATAATGAGAATGATAATTAAATTAAATGACATCTCAGAATCTTTACCCAGTATCTAGTGGAAGCAGAATCAGAGATCCACAGATAAACACTCAGCTGAACTCCTAGAGTCCAGCTGTAAAGAGAGAGCAGTGATGAGCAAAGAGGTCAAGACTATGATAGGGAAATCCAAAGAAGCAGCAGACTATTTTGAAAGTTATATTAATTTGTAACATTTTAAAATTATTAATTAAAAATGAGAAAAAATGTGCCTGAAAGGGAGTGTGATAAAGAACATGCACCTATAAGTAAAATACCACAATGCAATAAAAGTTCTATATGAGGAATATAGATTGAATTTTTTTCCATTAGAAAAGATTGTTAATGATCCCACTGAAAGAAGGATTGAGACAGAGATATCTAATATCTTCCTACTAACACAAAATTGTGATTCAATTACTACTTGAAGAAAAAGACAAGAGAAATGAATTTAAGGGTTGGTATTAGTTAAGAATGATGTCATAATTTCATCCTTGAACCTGATATGAAACTTTATTTTATACCCAAATCTACCTACTAGAAAACTTCATGAGGGCATAAACAACTCAGCACTATGGCATGATAAAAAAAATCAACTTGCTGAAATCAGCTTCTCTATGAACTAACAAGAATCATAGATTAAAGAAATTGTCACCACACTCCAATTTTAATTGACTGAAGGAAAATAAATGATTTAGAACTGAAACCTAAACAAGAAAATGAAGATCATCTAAAATAAAAACTTGATGCACCAGAGAAAGAATGTTAGAAAGTAACTACAAGTATCTACAAGCTTGTGTGTTGGTAGAAATATTGTTGTGAAAAAGACATTCACCAAAAGCTCTTTAGAAATCTGAAGGGAGTGAAATCTATTTCAGAATTTACAATTCATTACCATTTGATTCAGAAAAGAAACACTGTTATAATATATATGTAACATAAAAAAAGAAATGACAATGAATACAGTATTGACAACTGGAGTATTTCATTTGTTTTTCAAAATATATATCATATAGCAATAGTAATAAGAACATGGTTCTGAATCAGAAGCACCTATGAAGCCCAATGCATTTTACTAATTTTATTATTTATTCCAACAACACACTTTTAATATTCATTTTGGAACTTGTCACAAATTGGAATTAATCTTAAACATTTTTTCAAGTATACATCATCCTGCTGATATTCAGACTGGTTTACTTTCCTTTTTCCTGTCTTCCCCCCAAAAAAGGTTAAAGTTCAGAGTAAGGTTATGGTGGATGCAAAATATGTAAAAGAATAATGTGTATTTTAGTTTGTATCAATTCACAATGTTTTATACTTTCTGTCTACATTTAACCTAAGTTTCATATTTGATGAGAGCTTTTTGTAACTGAAGCATTGGAATCTAAAGTTTAAAGTGGCTTGGACTGATGTCTGTTAAAAGAAAGCAAAAATATTATGATGAAGAAAAATATTCTTCTTACTCCTTACTGTAAATAAGCAAGACTGTAGATCTAGCTAACATCTTGCCTTTATCCTGTACATCTGTTAAGCACTTTGGTTGTGTCAACCCTGTATCCAAATGTATTATCTTGAAATTAAACAAAAAAAATAAAAGAAGAGAAAATTATTGAATGAAGAAACATCATTTTGTGATATCTTCATGTGACCAATCATGACAAATTTAATTTATTTTTATGTAGACTAGAATGCAATTCTGAGAATTTTTCAAACGTTAACACATAAAAATTCTATATTTATTTGAGTCTATTTTGTATACTTTTACTAAGTTTAAAAAGCTACATTAACATATTTGTGTAAAAACATTTTAACTACACTATCGCAGTGGACAATATTCACAAATAACCAAAAAGATATTGTAGTGCAGGCTTCATTACTGAACAGAATTGGACCTGGTATTGTAGCAAAAAATTGGGAAAATGATTTTTACTTTGCATAAAAACTTTTATCATTTTATCACTTTTATAATGCAAGTCTCATATATGAAGTATAGGGCTTTCAAAACTTGATGACGATGACTAAAATGCCATGGATCTCTGCATCTTTGTCAATTTCTTGTCATTTTTCTTGAGCTATTTTTCCACGGATTCTTTTGCCTTATTATTATTCGGTGTTAGATTTTGTTATATCTTACTATAACATATCATATTTTGTGTTATTCTTCTTCATTGGAAACCAGTTAATTTGTAATGAGATTCAGAGATGGTGTGGATATGAACAGAAAAATCTATAGGGAGGAAGTGGGAGTACAGACAAGAAACATCTATTTTCCATATAAGAAAAATATCTTAGTATGGAGAACAATAAGTGGAAATACATTATTTCCAATCCAAGAGAATAAACTTTATTAGTTTTGGTTAAGTTCAGTTTATTAAATTATGTAAATGTATTGGCAATACTTCAAAATATTAATACTGAAAATTCAAACTATCCTGGCTCTAGAATATTATAAAAAATACTTGGAAAAAAAAACCAAGCTAGTGTCTGAGGTGGTTAGACATTGACAGAGAGCATGGAATATAGGTGAATAAAATCAACTTCAATATATTAAGACTAACTAAAGAAAAGTGTTCACACATGGTGACATCATTATTCTGGGAAATTAATGGTCCAAGAAAGAAAGCAAAGAAACTGTAATGTGAATGAAATACCATCAGTTTTATTCTAAGTATAATTTACACATATCTGTATCATACCAGAATCTCAAATTGATTTTCCTACATGTGTTTTGGTTTCTATGAGAATATGGCATCTCTAAATCTACTTTTTTTGTAAGTCAATGCATAATGCTAGGCAACCCATTCTTTGTGACTGATTATTCATTTTCATAAGGTGGTTAAACAACAGAGCACTCTGATTGAATCCTTGCCTCAAAATTGATATATTTTCTTTATGGGGGTCTATTAGCTGGTCTATGTTAGAAGTGGACATGAGTAAACTTCAGTGTTCACCTGCCACAAAGGAAACCTCATTATGACAGTCATTACTTCACTGAATATATATGTCCTGGTAAAAACTTATTGGGCAAGAACCAAATGGAAAGACACCCACACTGTGTAAAATACTCATATTTAAACAGTTGATCATAACTCTCATAAGAAGCACAGACACGAAAATGCCACTGGAAGGATGCTCCCAAAGCAAGACTCTGAGAAGCAGAGAGGGAAAGATGGGAAATATAGATTCACAAAGGTTGTAGAAGAAATTGAGCATAGAGCTGTGCAGAGACACACTTTCTTCAGAGCCAGCTATCTCTCCTGAGCTTCTTTCTCTGGGAAAATAATGTGTGCTTGTAGATCTTGGAATCTGTCTTGAGTATTTGCCTTTAACATTCACCAAACATATTCAACTGACAGAAGCACATTCAGCACCTTGAGATCCACAGAAGTCAGAGTATTCACTCTTGGGTGGGTTACACAGATACTCCTGAAAATGGGAGAGATTTAGGGGATGAGTTTCTCACTTGCTAATTTCCACAAGTAAGCTCAGCACTCAGAGTATTCAGTGAGTGCTTGGGCTATGCAGCCTGTTCTACTCAAACTAGGTAAAGTAGATATGGGGAAAGGAAATCTGAACTGAAGTTTACATTAAATCCTAAAAATCTGACCATGACATTCACCAATTTCTTTTTTCCCAGCAAAAGTCACAAAGATACTGAATTTGGTTGAGTTTAATATACAGAAGCTCTAGAGGGAAGCACATGTGAAATCAATTTCATCACTTGTCATTGGAATCCTAATTGATGGCATATATTAAGAACTCTTTGGGGGAACATTAACTCTTACACTGATAAATGTATCTAAATATACTTGTCAACATGCAGTTGGATATACCATGGGGCTGCATCTTTTTTGATGTTGTAATTTTGTCCACTGTGTTTTTCTTCACTCTGGAGCAAAGATAAGGTGAGTGGACTCATTCAGTGTTTATATTTGATTCTATTGACAAATGGCTCTGGTTTTTAGCATCATCATAATGGAACAAAGAATGATTTTTAATAAACAGCATTAATATACCTCTAATAGTTCTTTTAATCTTCAATATTAATTAAGGAATCATGAGATTTTATTGTTTCCATATGATGCTGAAGGTATTCCTTTCAATATCTTCGAACAGTTAAGTTATATAATATGCATGGAGATTGCACTGAATCAGTATATTATTTTGATGGGATGATCATTTTGACAATAATATTAGTCTCTACCTTGAGCATTGAAATTGTTTTCATCCTAGTCCCATGTGCTTTTCTCTCTTCCCCTTCTCGTTCTTCCAGTTCTCCCTCCACTCACTGCACCCACCCATGCACTCTTCATGTGCTCTGGAAAACGTGTCCCTTCTCACTTCTGTGAGTAACATTATATGAATCTCTTAGAATACACTTTGTATACTAGCTCTTCTGGCAGTGTGAATGATAGACTGGTAATCATTTGCTCCAAGCTTAAAACCCATATATGAGCAAGTACATACCTTGTTCCTCTTTTTGTGACTGGCTTACCTCATTCATAATTGTTTCTTCAAGTTCCATCCACTTGACTGCAAATTTCAAGATTCCATTGTTTTTTTATCTGCAAGGTAGTATTCCATTGTGTAGATGTGGCACATCTTTATCTATTTTTCAGAAAAAGAGTGGGGAAGCTGATGGCCAACCTAACGCATGAGAGAGAGAGAGAGAGAGAGAGAGAGAGAGAGAGAGAGAGAGAGAGAGAGAGAGAGAACAAAAAGGATTGCAAGTGGTGATTGGCCTGTCATTTAAAGGGGTCCTTTACACTCTCTGTATACTAGTAGTAAATTAACCTTTGGCTGACCCAAGAACTGCCTGAGTGCATTGTGCCAGGTGACAGCGGTAGAACAGTGTAGTGCCTGAATACTTACAATTATGAGAGACATTAATTCCTTCATTCATATCTAGCTCTTTGGCATTTGTACAATGGAGTGTTACTGATTTTGTGATTTAATTTTATTCTCACTAACATTAATCAAAGTGTTTGGTAATGAACCTTCTATTTCTATTGTATGGAAAAATATAATGAGCGTTAGAATTAGCTATTGTTTGAATTTTTGGTAGAATTCTGCTCAGAAGCCAAGTGGCTCTGGATTTTTTGTTTTTGTTTTTTTTTTGTTTGTTTGTTTGTTTTTTGGTTAGGAGGCATTTGATGACTGCTTCTATTTCGTTAGGGCTTGATATGAATACCAGCAAATCAAATACAAGAATACATTCAAGATATTATTCACCATAACCAAGTAGGCTTCATCCCTGGGTTCCAGAGAGGTACAACATATGAAAATATATAAATGTGATCCACCACATAAACAAATTAAAAACAAAACTATATGATCATTAAACTAGATGCTGAAAAGGGCTTTGACAAAATTCAACAGCCTTTCATGATAAATGTCTTGGAGTGACCAGGGATAACAGGAACTTCTCTAAACATAATAAAAGTAATATATAGAAAACCATCCCACAGCATCATACTGAATCAAGAGATTCCCAAGGCTACTTTCCTAAATCAGGAAGAAGATAAGTTGGCCACTCTCTCCATATCTGTTCAGTCTTAACTTAAAGTACTAGCTAAAGCAGTGAGACAACAAATTCGGATCAAGGAGACACAAAATGGAAGAAGTCAAACAGTATCTATGGGCATATGATATGAGAGATTACATAAACTACTCAAAAAACTCTACCTGGGAACTCCTACAGCTGTTAAAAAAAAACCTTCAGCAAATTAGAAGATTACAAGATTGGCCCCCCAAATAATGTGTAACTCAATTATGTACAGAAGACAAAGGGTTTGAGAAAGAAATCTGAAAATCATCACCCTTTAAAAATAGCCACAGACAACATAAAATATTTTAGGGCAACACTTAGCAAACAAGGGAAAGACATATATAACAAGAACTTTGTGTCTTTAAAGAAAGAAATTAAAGAAGGTACCAGAAAAATAAAAGATCTTCTATGCTCTTGCATAGGTAGAATAAACATAGTAAAAATGGCAATCTTGCCTAAAACATCCTACAGATTCAGTTCAATCCCCTTAAAGATCCCAGAAGAAATCCTAAATGACCTTGGAAGGATAATAATGGAAAAACTAAAGACCCAGGATAGCCAAAGCAACCGTGAAAAATAAAGGAACTTCAGGACACATTACCATTGCTGACTTCAAGATCTACTATAGAAGTATAGTCCTGAAAACAGCTATGTATTGGCACCAAATTAGACAGGTGCATCAATGGAATACAACTGAAAATCCCGATATTAATCTACACACCATCAAACACCTGATTTTTGACAAAACATCTAAAAGTATAAAATGTGAGTAGGAAATCATCTACAACAAATGTTATTAGAACAACTGGAAGAAGGTTTGTAGAAGACTATAGATAGATTCATATCTATCATCAGGAACAAAACCTCTACTCCAAATAGACCAAAGATATCAACATTAATCCAGCCAGACTGAACTTCTTAGAAGAGATGGTGAGAAATACCCATGAACAAATTAGGAAAGAAGACTGCTTCCTGAACATTACAGCAACAGCACAGACACTGAGAGAAAAAAATTAATAAACTGGACCTCCTCAAACTGGGAAGCTTTTTAAAGACAATGGTCACAGTGGATAAGACCTAATGGCAGCCCACAGTCTGGGAAAAAATCTTCACCAATCCTCCATCTGACAGCAGACTGATCTCAAAAATATACAAAGAACTCAAGAAACTAGTCAACAAAACACCAAATAACACTATTTTTAAAAAGTACAAAACTCAAGAGAGAATTCTCCATAGAGGAAAGAAAAAATGCTGAAAGACACACAACAAAGTTCTTAACTTCCTTAGCTATCAGAGAAATGCAAGTCAAAACAACTCTGAGATACCATCTTATTCCTCCCAGAATTGCTAAAATTAGAAACACCAATGAAAACTTACGCTGGAGACAATGTGGAGAAAGGGGAACACTCCTTCACTGAAGGTAGGAGTACACACTTTTAGATCCATTTTGCAAATCTTTATGGTGTTTACACAAGAAAATAGGAATCAGTCTTCAAGAGAATCTGGCAATCCCACTCTGAGGCATATACCCAAATGATTCACATCCATGCAACAAAGACATCAGTTCAACTATATTCATTGCAGCATTATTTGTAATAGCAAGAACCTGGAAGCAACCTGGATGCATCTCAACTGAAGAATGGATAAAGTATATGTCACACATTTTCAAAATAGAATACTAATCTGGGGGGGAGAACAAAAAAAAAAAAAACCAACAAAAAAAGGAATGTTGAAATTCATATGCAAATGGATGGAACTTGAAAAAAAAACATCCTGTGTGAGGTAAAACAGTCACAAAAAGGGGAACATGGCATGTACTCACTCATATATAAAGCTTAGACATAGAGCACAGGATAAGTAGCCTAAAATTCACACAATCAGAGAAACTAGGATACAATGGGGAAACTAAAGATTTATGCAAGGTGCCTCACATAATGGGTAAGAAACAAATATCTTGAGCTTATTGGGCATGGTGGGATATTGAGTGCAGAATGAGGTAGGAGAAAGAGGAGGGAAGGAGTGAAGGCATATGGGACTAGAAAGATTGTCTCAGGGAAGGAATAAATTAGAAAACACACACACAACACACACACACACACACAGAGAGAGAGAGAGAGAGAGAGAGAGAGAGAGAGAGAGAGAGAGAGAGAGAGAGAGAGATACACCATAAAAGAGGGAGTGATTATAGGTTAGAAGAGAAAACTGAAAACTGACTCTAAAGAAAAGTCCAGAGACTTATAAGACTGACCTCAAGTAAAAATATGAGCAACAGTGGAGAAATTAATATATATACCCATCCCATAAAATGGGCCTTCATGTACTAATTGATGGAAATAAAAGCAGACACCCACAGCTAAGCATTTATCCCAAATGTAATGTACATGCAGAGAGAGGGGTTCAGATGAGGCTACAAAAAGCCACAGAGTCAGATGACCTGAACAAGTATGAGATAATGAAACCCCAGACTGATAGATGATAAACTACCAGTAGATAGACTCAGACCCACTGAACATGGGTCTCAGTTAGAAGGACTGGGCAATCTATGTGAACTCTGACAGTGTATCTAAAATGTATTCCAGGTGCACTAAATGACATTGGGAGCACATTCCCCATGGAGGGTTACCACCTTAATCTAGTGGATGAGGGAGGACCTAGTAACTACTCTAAGTGACTTCTCAGATTTTTATGACCCTCCTATAAGTGTTCACCCTCCCTGTGATGTACGAGAATGGGATGGGTTTACAGAGCATGGGAGAGAGGGTAAGAAATGTGGGATCAATATGTGAAATGAGAAAAAATTAAAAAATATGTATATATAAATTGAAAGTGTATACCATGAGATTTTTCTATGCAGTAAAGCACTTTCCTATCAATTATGATGTTTTGCATTTCATCTGAAGCACCCAACAACAAATACTCAGAGACTCACATATGTACCCCCTCATATATACACATATACAAAACACACACTAAGACCCAATGGGTGGAAGGGTTTTATATTCGCCTCAGAAAGAATTTGAAAATTAATTAGGAGATTCAGCTTAAAGCCATTCCTCCTGGTAGAGGTGGAGGTAGAGTTGCTAAGAAAATAGAGAATCTATTTTATACTCTGCAACAGCATTCTAATTCTATGCTTCATTTCCTCATCTGTAAAGTGAATGCATTATCCCATGCATACCCTCCCATGTGGCTTAAGTGCTCACAGAGCAGGGCTTACTGAAAGTGCTACTTTAGGATTAGAGTTCTTCTTTCCTGCATGCACAAAGAGCCAAAGAGCAGCAGGCATACTGGCATTGCTGATCTGCTGTTTATTGTGAGACAGGAAATTGTTCCCATTTGGACAAAACCATTATTTCCTTAAAGTCTAGGACAATGCGTTTGCATAGACCATCATGTGAAAATTTTCTCCATTTGTGGGATGACCTTTGGGTTGTGGTGGCAATTTGTTTATGATCTAACAAATAAAGCATTTTTGAATAACAGAGTAGCACTGATCTGTAATCCAAACACGAGAGAGACAAAGACAAACAGATCTGTGTTAGTTCAAGGCCGCTTTGGGCTGCATGAAATTTATCTTGTCTGAAATAGAAATGTAGCTCACACAAAACTGGTTCTAGCATTTGGGTTCACATGCCTCTAATCATAGCACTTGCATGTGGTGACAGCCATCATGCTGCTCAATATATAAAGTAATATAAAGCAGGAGGAGACAGGAGCTCAGGGAAATCTGAAAATTCACTCTGAGGAGGCAGTCTGAAGGCAAAATTTCCCCTTTTTTTCAAAACATTTATAGAGGTAAGAGCTTTCTAGATACTGACTGTCCTGCTTAACTGATCTGTCAGCTTTAATCTCCTGATGTCTGACTCTGAGATTTTTATATCTAGACCAATTAGAATTCTTGTAAACATGGGTAGCTCTCTGGAGTTGGTAGTCCAATAATTCGGATTTCATGTAGCCAGATGAAAAAGAAATAGCAAGTAGATTTCTCGTTCAGATGTTTTCAGTCAGTATAGGTCTGCCACCCCATCTTTTCCTATATATCAACTGCAGTTACTGAACTACAATTCCTTTTTACTTTATCCAGTGGTATTAATAATTTTTAAGGAAGAGAAATTTGCATCACATAGATAACTGATGTTTAGTTACATTATAATGAAAAATATTGGAAATGTATGTGCAGTATGCTTTATTCAATTCATTTCAAGTTTGTGTCAATATATACTATTTGTATAAACAATACAAAAGTCCATTACAATGTGAGATATTTAAAAACAGCACTTGCCTTCTAAAAGTAGATTGAATGAACACCATTGTATCTCTTCATATCTATATATTTTAGAATTTCATATAATAAGCAACATATTTATTTGATCATAATATGCTACTCCTTTTTTTCTTTTCAAGGGTGGATTCAATAATCTAACCTTTTACCCTATGATATTGGTATATTTTTTTTCAAAAATGAGAACCTTGAATCTAATTCCTTGTTTCAACTTTTTTCCTGACAACCAACAACAACATTTTGTAACTGAACTCCCTAAACAATGGCAAAACTTCTTTAGGCATTGAATGAACAAAACCCAAATAGCCCACCTCTTAGGAATGTGTTCCTCATTTTTTTAAAGTTACTTCTCTATCTGGAAGAGACATCATATTTATGGGACCCTGAATAGCAAAATTGTGTTAAATGTCAAACTGTAGGATTCTAGCAAAGGCTCTGAATAATGGGAGGGCACAATCGGGGCTTGTCCAAACTACTGGTTAGAGTAACCTGTGGGACTGTGTCATACAGCTGACATCCTTGAAGATGATCTAAGGGGTGTGTGTGAGATTGTATTATATCACTTGGTCAATTTGAAATTCTTCTGAGCATTTTGTCATCCAAAGTCATTCTTTATCTCTTACTCTACATCAGACTGAAGGGCAATCCTGCTTCCACCAAAACTAAGAGTTCTCTCTTTCCTCAGCATGGACATAGAATCCTGGAACTTCAATATGTTTCTATCCTCTAAGTGGCTGAAGAATGAATGCTAGCCCTGAGAACTGGTTCTTGTCTTTAATGCAATCTTGTCTCAATGCAATCAAAGGAATGTGATCCCAAGTATTGAGTTTTATTGACACCAGATACAGAACTGAGAACTTCCACTTAAAACTTAAGAAAAGATTAAAATAGGATTTTAGAAATAAAAGAACAGAGACAAGCATGACTTCTTAGTAGCATCATTTTTTCTTGATTGGACTCTGTTTTGCTAGAGACAAACAAAGACTTTCAGGGCTCCATTAAGGGAGATCCTTGACTCAGCATGAGTGGCAAAAAAATCACAAGGCTTTTAAAGAGTTCTGCTAACAACTAAAGGTTGTGTATTTGAGCTAGCAATGAAAGTGACCACACCTACAAGCCGGCAACATGCTGGTGGATAGCAGCATAGACGAAGGGAGTGAGCACAGCTCTCAGTTCTGGAGGTAAGATTACCTGCAAGCATCTTGTATAGACCAGGAGTAATATCTCTATGGCATTCATTTTAATAATGTTTTTGTTTAGTAAATAAAGACTCATGGCCACAACAAGATAAAGATTTACATTAAAGACAGATTTAAGTTAAGAAAAACCTCTAAATGTTTATAGTGTGTTTTAAAATATACATAGGCTTGGGAGAGGAAAAAAACAGTATAAAATGGTTTAAAAAAGAATAATAAAAAGACAGAAAGTAGCTGATTGTGGCACCCTTCAAGTCTAGCACTCTGAAGAAAAAGGAAGCCATTCTCTGTGTTTTCAAAGTAAACCTGATATACAAAGTTGATTCCAGGACAGATAAAACTTACACAGAGAAACACAGTCTCAAAAAAAATTGAAACAGAAGAAATGGAAATATAAAAAAGCCATGGACAGATGCAAAGCACAAAAAGAGCCTGGATACTACATGATGTTCTATTATCTTTAAATTGTTTGACTGCTAAAAATAGCAACAATTTTTTAAACAAATGCTTCCAGATTAATCCAATTTATATATTTTAAAAATGCTTTGACTTCAAGTTTTATGTCTAAGAACATGGTACCAGGGAAAAGGATGAGTATATTTGTTTCCACAGAAAATGAGAGCTGTGGATTCCTTCTAAAATAACATGGTTTGATCAACCCAGACTCCTTGAAACAGCAATTCCAAGTGATCCAACTTTCAAAATCGTTGGGAAAAGGTAGCCTTACATATTACAGCCAAGATTTCTGTCTCTTCTTAGGATTCTCATGAGAGCACCCCCCACATGCAGGAATCAGTTTGGAAGGAACAATGGTCAAATTCCCAAGTGTTATTTATAAATTTATCTTTTCATTTAAATAGGGTTGGTTATAAATGGTTAAATATCACAAATAATCTCTTTTTAAAGGTAAAAAATAGGATTAGGATTTATATGTATATATATATATATATATATATATATATATATTATGCTTTGCTTTGGAATAGATTTTATTTATTTATTGATACAAATTTAAAGTCAATTTTGTGATATGTGTACTTCCCCCCTTTATAGGTATTGTGTTTATATAGCTCATTTAGAAATATAATGTATAATTTCAGTACAGGTTATTGATAACTATAATAGTCAAAACTTATACTTAAGTTAGATATGATTTTTAGATATACAGAGATATATTTGAGATGGCTAGGTATTCTTCAAAACTTTCAAAGACCTAAGAATATGATATTTAAAATTGTTTAAGTTTTTTCTTGACAGTGAGACATAACTGCTCCTGGCAACGCCACTTGAGTCAGAAAGGAAGATGGACATAAAAGAAACTTGATATGGAGTTTGCTTTCAATATGCCAATACTATCCATTTGGGCAAGATATTGCTCTTTCTAGACTGTTTAAATGTATGCTACATAAACTAGACATGCAGGATCCACAGAAAAGAGACTGCTACTTCAAGATGGACATCAATACTGCATTCTTGCTTCATGAAAGTGTCTTCCAGACATTCTGCAGGACACACAAAAAAGTGACTGACAAACTGCCAATAAAGGCAAAATGTTTCCTGCTTTGCTGAGAAGTCTGTCAGATACACTATGGCCTATGGGCTGAAGAAAAGCATTACAGAATTACTTCGGGTGACTAATCAGGTATTAAGATGTCTCTGTCATTTTTAGAGTTTTCAGTATATACTATCTTTCTGTGGTCTTTGAGCGAGTGGAGGATACATAGTTATGGTTATAGTTTCCTTAGTCTGGATTAAATATAAGTTACATATAAGAATTTAGACTCACAAAGATAGGATACATGATAGAATATTTGCTTTAAGTCTTACTAAATGTTAATGTTTGACTACTCTTGTGTGATCTGTTCTGCTATGCTAAGGTTAAATTCCTTCTTTTCATTTATACAGAAAAGATGAGAATATGGGAGTTGTCATCCTGTAAATATGTTTTTCTTATTTGTTAATGAATAAAGCACTGGTGGCCAACAGGAAAGCAAGATATGCCCAGCTAGGAGAGAAGAAAGATTTGAGGTAGTTGTAGGGAGGAGATACCTCATGGATAACTGAGAGATTAAGAATGACAACCCCTCTCTCCGGTAAGATAAGCCCAAGTGGAAGTACTTAGAATTATAGAAATGGGATATTATTTAATACAGATCTAGCCAAAAAGTAATTAAAAACTGGACAACAAAATTATATTTAATACAGAATCTCTGTGTGTTAATTGGGGCTGTCTCAGTGGTGGGACTAGTCTGGCCAGGAAAAAAATACTCATAACATAATGGTGTCCGCAATGTGGCTAATAAGAACTTCCCCTTAAAACTCAACCAAAACTTGTTCTAAGACAAAATTATAAAGATAAGCAATGATACTTGGGAGAAGCAATTTTCGTGGTTGGACTCTGTTTTGCTAGACAAAAGCAGGAATTTTTGTGGCTTCTTGATGGGAGGTATCCTGACTCAGCACAAGCGGGAAAAAAATAGGGCAGGGCTTTTAAAGGCCTCTGCTAAAAACTCAATGTTTTTGAGAGCTGGCAATGGCAGTGAGCACATCTCCAAGAAGGCAGCATACTGCTGGATGGCAGCAAAATCCAAGGTAGTGAGCACAGCTCTTAGTTCTGGTGGTATAATGCCTACTGCCATCTTGGATAGACCGTGGTTAATACAGATGTGACTTTTAGCAATGCTGTTGTTTAGCAAAAAAAAGACATGTGGACAGAAAAAGATGAAGATTTACAGTAAAGACAGATTCACATTAAGAAAAATCGCTAAAAGTTTACACTGTGGTTTTAAACATATGTAGGCTTGGGAGAGAAAAGAAACAGGATACAAGGGTTTAAAAAATGATTATAAAACGAGAGTAGTTTGGTGTGGTGGCACATATCTTTAATTCCACCACTCAAGAAAAAGAGGCAAGTAGATCTCTGTGATTTATAAGTAAACCTGCTTTACAGAGTTAATTCCAGGACACAAAAAAAGTTACACTGAGAAACCCTGTCTCAAAAAAATATTAATAAATAAGTAGAAGAAATAGAGTAATATAAAAGCCACATAAAGATGGAAAGTGCAGAGATAATCTCAATACTGGATGGTATTATATCGTCTTTGTATCTTTGATAGCTCAGGAAATAACAACTATTTAAAGCAATGCTGCTGGATTAATTCAATTTATATATTGTAAAAATGCTTTGACTTCCAAATTTAAATCTCAAGAGAGGTTACTGAGGAAAATGATTTCTATTCTTGTTTCTACAAAAACTGAAAAGCTGTGAATCCCATCCAGATTAGCATGGTTTGATCAAGCAAGACACCCTGAAACAGCTTCCCAGGAGATCCAACTTTCAAAACCATTGGGACAAGGCAGTCTTGGAGACTACAGCCGGGATTTCTGCATCTTCTTAGTATACCCATGACAGTGCTCCTTATGAGCAGGAAGGAGTTTGGAAGAATGCTGTCCAATTTTCCAAATATTGTTTAGAATTGGTTGTTTTTATTTAAGTGGGTTTGGTTACAAATGGTTAATGACCACAACCAATCTTTTTAAAGGTAAGCAGAATATTATGGTATAGAAATAAATACATTGTTTTGGAAAGCAATATAGGCCATACTAGGACAGAAGTAAGATTCGAGGATGTATTAGGGAGGAGTCAACATGTAGAGAACTGAGAGAGCAGAATGCCTCCCCTCTATCCAGTAAGATGAGAACATATGGGAATACTTACATTAATAGAAATGGGTAATAGTTAAGACAGCTAGCCAATAAGAAATGCTATTAATAGGCCAACAAAACTATATCAAATGCAGGGTCTCTGTGCGTTATTTGTGGCTGGCATTGCAGAGGACAAGACCCTCAGGAAAAACTACTCATAACAGAAATCATCATCTCTAGTCTTATCTGAGGGAGGCAGACTTGAGTCAATGTCTGGGAGATATGTTGTACCTGTTGAATACCAGTGGGACAACTCCCTGAAACGTGTTGAAGATGTGCAGGTCTGAAGACCAGAAGCAATCCTGGAGCAGAAGTCTGCAGCAAAAACACCACATCAAAATGTGAGGTTGCCCACACCAGAGCTGAGAAAACTAGGTTAATCCTAATTATTTTTGTTATTGTTGTTGTGGTTTAACAAGTGACACCTTTCTCTACACTTTCCATGTGTTTATCAGTTTCCACTATAGTATACCGGAACCATTTCAGGATTATGCAAAGGTCTGTTAGTCTCAAGTCATTTGAACCAATCAACTCTGCTGAACTGACCTGCCCATTACAAAGGGCAGGAGCATTTCCCAGCCTTATCACACATCTCAGCCTTATATTGGTGGACGTTATTTTCCTCAGAGACCTAATAGACTCCGTAGAAATAAGATAGTTTGAGGTCAATCCTGAGAAGATCAAATAGGCATGCATGGTTGTGGTGAGTTCATGGGAAGTTCATGGGATTAAACTTTTAGTGGGTGCTGACCAGTGGAGATGGCTGCCATTGTCCTGGTGCTTGGCATTTGTTTACTGGTATGAGAGACCCTTGATCCACCCTTTAGTATACCTGTGATCTTTCTGTGTTTCCTTTATGTCTAATCCTAACAGGCCACATGGACCTTGCTGAGCTCTTGATTTCTGAATAATTCTCACACTATAGATTCTCTTGTGTGAGTTTTTTGAGACAGACATTTGGACAGTAGAGAACAGAAATGTACTTTATTCTGCAAAATCTTAACATACTGCCTTGTGTGAAGTCATTCATTACTCCGAGCTTTTTAGATGCTTATTGCCTGGACCTAGTCAAGTGCTCAGGATTCTTTGTTGTACACTAATACACTAAGAGGTTCTATAGGCTGTCTTTTGCTGAAGCTGATTTTTTAAAATTTTATCAGACCATTGAGTGGCAGGTATGCTTTTCCTGCCACTATATAGTTTGATATAGGGTGTGTTTTTCTGTGGAGAAATAATATGACTGTACTATAGTGTTTATTTAGCATGAGAGAGGCTGTCGCTTTGATTCCCCAGCATAATAAAAGCAGAATGTTCCATTTCGTTTGGGAGATTTGCTCTTCCCCTGACTTTATATGTACTGCATCAAATGCAAAACTCTTTGTGACTTTACTGACTGTTTTGATATGCTTGTTGCAATGCACATGTAACTGACCTTCAGATTTTATTTTGTTTTATTTGAAGACTAGAAGTACCAGAGGACCATCTAGAATCCAGGCTTTCTTTTCCAGATTCAGCTTCCTTTCATATTCTTCCTTCTAGCTATACTCAGAACTTGTCATTTTGGGGGGGGGTTGGTTTTCTTGAGAACTGACTCAGAGTGCCAATTCTCTGCACTCTTTTTCTCATCTTTCCTGAAAGCTCCAATCATCATATCAATTTATATTGAACAGCCAGCATAGGCAAGGGGAGGCATATTCTGAGGAAAACATTTTGCTATACAGAGCAGTCTAGCAAAGATAGAGTTTAACACCACCTCTGAATACTGTAACTTCTGCTTCTGAATTACAATGCAAATATCGTACCAACCCATTGTCAAAGTGGAGGAATAATCTTCATTGGGGGGAATCACAGTAACAAGTGTAGGGGAGGAAATGAAGAGATAGAAAACAGAATCCCATGAGCAGCATGAGGAATTTGTGACCTAATTACGTAAACAGCACAAGTTTGTGTTATAGCAGGTTTCCCCGCAGGTTGCTGCTGGTTCTGCCGCTATGGTCCCTTTGGCACGTGAGCCCCAAATAACACTCAGAGACTCTGTATTAGATACAATCCTGTTGGCCAGTTATCATTATTGTTTATGGGCTGGCGCTGCCTTAATTATTAACCCATTTCTACTTATCTAAGTATTTCCACGTGGTCGTCTTATCCGGGAGCCGCAGCAGGTGTCCTGCTTCTTCCCTGGGCTACATCTCGACTCCTCCCCACTACTTCCTCTTTCCTCCTTGTCTCCTAGCCCCGCCTATCTTGCTATCTCATTGGCCCAACGGTGCTTTATTAACAAGTATGAAAAACATATTTACAGGATAACATCTCCCATCAAGTTTGCTCTCACATCAACTCAACATTCAAAGACAAACACACAAACACACACACACACACACACACACACACACACACACTGAATATGTTGTACCTTTCTAAAAGCAAATTACTTTGTAGGTTTGTGACATGGTTTATATCACATTTATGTAAAGTAATATGTGACATTTCTTCAATCATACCAGTATAAAATGAATGTACAAAGTTTAAAAGCAGAAAAAAATTAAGATGCATTTTACTGTATGTGTTTATAATTGAGAAAAGTGGGTGTTAATTTGAATATATAAATCAACTTCATATGGACAAACAAAAGACCCAGGATAGCCAAAACAACACTGTACAATAAAAAAACTTCAGGAGGCATCACCATCCCTGACTTTAAGCTCTACTACAGAACTATAGTTCTGAAACAGCCTGGAATTGGCACAAAAAATAGACAGGTAGACCAAAGGAATCAAATAAAAAATGCCAATATTAACCCAAGCACCTATGAACACCTGATTTTTGACAAAAGAGCAAAAAGAATACAAGGGGGAGAAGAAAGAATCTTAAACAAGTGGTGCTGGCACAATTGGATGATAATGTCTGGTAGACTGCAGATAGACCCATCTCTACTTTAATGCACAAAATTCAAGTCCAAATGAATCAGAGATCTCAACATAAATGTAGACACACTGAACCTATTAGAAGACAAAGTAGGAGGTACCCTTGGACAATTTGGTATCAGAGACCACTTCCTGAATATAACTACAATAGCACAGACACTGAGAGCAACAATTAATTAGTTTACCACAGCACCCAGTAATTCTGCTCTTAGGTATAGACCCAAATGACCCACATCCATGGAACAAAGATATGTGCTCAACTATCTTCATAGCAGCATTATTTGTAAAAGCAAGAACTGGATGCAACCTAGATGCCCCTCAACTGAAGAATGGATAAAGAAGATGTGGCACATCTAAACAATGGAAAACTTCTCTGAAGAAAAAAATAACAGTATCTTGAAATTCGCAGAGAAGTGGATGGAAGTTGAAGAAACCATCCTGAATTAGGTAACTCAGTCGCAAAAAAAGAGGAACAGGGTATGTAGTCGCTCATATATGAATTTTTTTTCCCTAGAGCAAAAGATCACCGGCCTATAAGTCACCCCACCAGCAGAAGAACAAGCATACTAGGTGTATTCTAAGTGATTCATATATGGTCCCTCTCAAAAGGGAGAAGGGACAAGTCCCCCAGAGCAAATGGGAAGTGGGGGGGGGGGTCAGTAAATGCAAAGAGATTTATGAGAACAAGAAGGGGAGATGAGGAAGCACATATGAGTAGGTAGACAGTCCTGCTAGGAATAGAACATGAGAGAGAGAGAGAGAGAGCGAAAGAGAGAGAACATAAAAGTGGAGCCTTTATTGGTTTGAAGATCTAACTTAACCTAAAGAAAGTTCTAGAGACTTAAAGAGTGACTCCAAACTAACAATTCAAGCAACTGTGGAAAGGCTACCATAAATGCCCTTCCCTGATAGTGAGAACATCAAGTAAATTATCCAACATCATGGAGCCCTCATCTAGTACCTGTTGGAAACAGAAGCAAACACCACAACTAAACACTGAGTCGAACAGAATCCAGATGAAGAGAGAGGGAACAAGACCTGGTTTCAGAAACACACGAAGACGGCTGACCTGAACAAGGGGGAGATATTTGGTTCCCAATCGGTTAGCTGGGAATCCAACATGAGAGTGACTAAGAGGCCCTGAATATGCGTCTCAGCTAGAAGGACTGACTAGTCTGGGGAACCCCAAACAGTATAAATAGGATGTGTTCCTAGTGAACAAAAGGACCTTGCAGACACATCGCCCATAGAGGGATACCCACTTAGCCTAGAGACAGGAGAGAAGTCCTAGTCCTTACTTCAAATGACTTGACAGATTTACCTGACCCAACCTGGATAGCATAGCCCTACACGTGGAATGGGGATGAGGGGATGGGAGGTGACGGTGGCCAGTGTGTATGTCACAGGGGAAAGTGGGTAAGAGGGAGGGAGGGAGGAATGAAGGGAGAGAGAGGAAACTGGGATTGACATGTAAAATTTTTAATTATTTTATTTGTATAAAAAATAAAGAAACAGAGAAACAAAGGAAGGAAGGAAGAAAAGGGGAAAAAAGGACTTTTGACAATGAGTCCAAAAGGAGCATTCTCACTGGGAATTTAGATGGCACATGGGAACTAATGAGAATACATTATTGGAGATATGGCTAATGAAACAGATACTTGCTGTTCCCTGACTACAGGCAAATCCATACCTTATTCAGTGTGAGAATAACCCCTCAGATTCCAATCATTATTTCAAAGAAATGTCTCATTTCTGTTTTAATTTACCATCACATGAAAAAGAAATATGAGGAAGGTGTCTCTCCAACCTCTTGCATCTGTGTTCAGATTCAATGTAACTGCTAACTGCTTGTGCACAGTACAAAGGATAGCATTGAAGAAAAACAACCAGGTTGTAGGGATATCCAACATCTACTGGAACAATTCACGATACCAAGGAAGAAAATGAGAAACAAATTTGGATCGCTCTGTAAAATATCATGGTTTCTGCATCTCTTTTGTGGTGAAGGAAAACAAATAATGACATTTTTACCCCCTTTCCACTCTCTTAAGTGTGTTGGCAACAGGGAATACAGGTGCTGTGTCCTGTACCTATGGAATTACATCACCATAAAGAAAGAGCATATAAGGGCTGCAAAGGAAAAAAGACAGTTGGCATATAAATGAAGAACTACCAAAATTACACATGACTTCTCCATGGAAACCCTCAAAGCCAGAAGGTCCTGAAAAGATGTTCTACAAGTACTAAGAGTACATGGATGCCGTCCAAGGCTACTATACCAAGCAAAACTCTCAATGACTACAGGTGGAGAAAAAAGATGTTTAATGACAAAGCAAGATTGTCACAACACTTATTTTCAAATACAGCCCTACAGAAAGTTTTGGAAGGAAAACTCCATCCCAAGGAAGTTAAGTATGCTCACAAAGATGTAAGTAATAGGTAATTCCACTTCACCAGAAACCAAGGGTAAGATAGGACAAATATATTCACAATACCACTGCCAACAACAAATCTAAAGCAAACAAGCATTAACAATTATTGGTCCTTATTCTACCTGAACATTAATGGTTTTAACTCACCTATAAAAAGACACTGGCTATCAGAATGGATATGAAGACTGAATCCATCCTTCTGCTGCATACAATAAACACATCTAAGCTTCAAAGATAGGCATTACCTCTGGGTAAAGGGTAGGGATAATATCTTTCAATAAAATGGACCCAAGAAGCAAGCAAGTGCAGCTATCCTAATAAGTAACAAATTGGACTTCAAACCAAAATCAAGGAAAAAATATGAAGATAGTCATTTCATATTCATCACAGTAGAAATCAACTCTAGAAAGTCTAAATTGTGAACATCAATGCGGCAAATACAAAGGCAGCCACATTCATAAAAGAAATGTTACTAAAATAAATTCTCACATGAAACCTCACATACTAATAATGGGAGGCTTCAACACACCACTCTCACCACTATACAGGACCAGCAATCAGAAGCTCAAGAAAGAAAATAGAACTAATAGAAGTAATTTCTCAACTGGCATTAACAGACATCTAAAGAACATTCCATCCAAACACAAAAGAATATAATTTCTTTTCTGCTCCACATGAAACTGTCTATAATATCTACCACATAATATTTGTCATAACAAATGTCAACAGATACAAAAGGATTGTAATAATTCTCTGTATCTAATCAGATTACCATGCTTTAAAATTGGAATTCTATAATAACACAAATCGCAGAAACCCTACAAACTCAAGGAAACTGAACAATGTGTAATTGTCCCACATCTGAGACAAAGAAGAGAAATAGAAAGAAATTAAAGACTTTCTCATATGTAACAAAAATGAGGATACAACATACCCGAACTTATAGGTCACCTTGAAAGAAGTTTTAGGAGGAAAGTTCATTGCACTAAGTGCCCATATGAAGATCAGGGCATAGTAACATAAGAGAATTAACAGTGCAACTGAAAGCCTTAGAACCAAAAAGCAAACACACTCCAGATGAGTAGATGCCAAAAAAAATCATCAATATGAGAGCTGAAATCAATAAAACAGAAACCTGGAAACTTTTGCAAAAAATCAGTGCAACATATAGTTGTTTTTTTGAGAAAATCAACAAGATTGACAAACCTTTATCTAAACTAATGAAAAAGGAAAGAGAGAACATGAAAATTAACAAAATCAGAAATGAAAAGGGGGACATAACAATGGACACACAGCAAATACAGACAACATTCAAGTCATACTTTGAAAACCTGTACTTCAAAAAATTTGAAAATTCAAAGGAAATGGACAAATTTCTGGATAGCTATCACTCACCAAAATTGAATCAAGAATAGACAAACAATTTAAATATACCTGTAACCCCCAATGAAATAGAAGCAGTCATCAAAAGCATTCCAACCAAAAAAAAAAAAAAAAAGCCTAAGGCCAGATTGCTTCAATACAGAAATCTACCAGAAATTTAAGGAATAGCTAATACCAATACTCCCCAAAATTTTTTTCTAAGAGGCCACAATCACTTTGGTACACAAGCCTGACAGAAAAACAACTAAACGGAAACTACAGACAAATATCCATGAAGAAAATTGTAAAAATAATAAAGTACTGGCAAACCAAATCCAAGAATACATCACTGAAGTCATCCACTGTACCCTACTAGGTTTTATCTCTGGGTTGCAGGGATGGTTTAACATACAAAAATCTATAAATGTGATCCACCAAATAAACAAACTGAAACAGAAAAATCATATGATCATCTCTATAGATGCTGAAAAAAACGCTTGACAAAATTCAATACCCTTTCATGTTAAAGGTCTTGGAAAGATTAGGGATAACAGGAACATACCTAAAGATAATAAGAGCAATATACAGTAAACCAACAGCCAACAACAAACTGAATGGAGAGAAGTTTAAGGTGATAGCTTTAAAATCACGAAGAAGATAAGGCTGCCCTCTCTCTCCATATCTCTTCAATATTGTACTTGAAGTTTTAGCTCATGCTATAAGACAACAAATGACGATCAATTGAATCCAAATTGGAAAGGAAAAAGTCAAATTGTTTATTTGCACTTGATATGATAGTTTACATAAGTGACCAAATAAACTCTACCAGGGAAAACCTAAAGCTGATAAACACCTTCAGCAAACTAGCAGGATACAAGATAAACTCAAAAAAAGAAACATTAACCCTACAATATTGACATGACAAAGAGGCTGAGAAAGAAATCAGGGAAAGATTACCCTTTACAATAGCCAAAAACAACATAAAGTATCTTGGGGTAATGCTTAACAAACATG